>JAMQGT020011546.1:0-163510 GCA_024447675.2 Pterophyllum scalare | reverse complement strand
ATGTTGGTTTTATTACACAGAAGCCTATTTTGCTCATGATGCTAGCATCCTGCTAATAGATGCTAATTGATTGAGGATTTTACCATGGGACAAACACTCCCTTGTTGGCACCTATTTCCAAATGATAACTGGACAGTTAAAGTTAAACCACAACAGAAAATTCTTAGTGTGTGTGTGTGTGTGTGTGTGTGTGTGTGTGTGTGTGTGTGTGTGTGTGTGTGTGTGTGTATTGGAAGCAGCTTCTTGTGATGGTTGGAGGTGATGCTAATAGGAGGCTGCTGCTTGCATTACACCTGAAGCCAAATGGGATGCTGTGACATGGAGCCCAGTGCCTCAGACACACAAAGTTATTTTGTCATAATCTAAACCTGATTGTTTTTTAAAGGAATTAAATCTATTGTCTCAACCCCTTCTATCTAAAAATGCTGTAATTTCCAGAAGAATCCCACAAAATGGCAGTTTTTTGGCTACAGCTGCATATGTCTCTGTTCATTCAGGATTTGATTATTTCATTCAGTATCTTTAGGCTCATCGGTTTCAACCTGGTGACAACATCATGGCTGAAGCATAAATTCATATAATACTTTTAATCTTCTCACCTCATTTTATTATTGAGTTTTACGTGCTCACAGACACTAATTACACAGCCACTGCAGCTCCCATGCAGCTCTCTCTCGGGCTCCGGGGTGATACCCGGGGAAGGATGTGGATGTTAAAGGCGAGAGAGGAGATCATAGCAGCTGTTTCACTGGAGTTTATAATCTCCCTCAGAAATCTAGAGCATCTCTGCTTGAAGTTTAATTTAAAGTTAAAAGTACAAGTTTAGCTCTGGGGGAGTGAACTTAAGCTGTGACAAAGTGCACAGAGCTTCTGTACATGCACAAAACTTTAGTGCGACATCCTGCAGACAACAACCTGCATTCCCTCTTCTGTGGAACCAGCTCCCAGCTTGGATTCAGGAGACAGACACCCTCTCTATTTTTAAGATTAGGCTTAAAACTTCCCTTTATGATCAAGTTTATAGTTAGGGCTGGATCAGGTGACCCTGAACTCTCCCTTAGGTATGCTGCTATAGGCCTAGGCTGCTGAGGGGTGTTTCTTTTCATTCACCTTATTTACTCTGTTTATACTCCACTCTGCATTTAATCATTAATTATTAATCTCTGTCTCTCTTCCACAGTGTGTCTTTTGTCCTGTCTGTCTCCCCAGTTGCGGCAGATGACTGCCCCTCCCTGAGCCTGGTTCTGCTGGAGGTTTGTTAAAAGGGAGTTTTTCCTTCCCACTGTTGCCAAGTGCTTGATCATAGGGGGTCGTTTTGACTGCTGGGTTTGCTCTGTATTATTGTAGGGTCTTTACCTTACACTATAAAGCGCCTTGAGGGGACTGTTTGTTGTGATTTGGCGCTATATAAATAAAACTGAACTGAAATTTAATTGAACAACGACATGTTCCTGCTGTCAGCATTCTGTTGACAGCAGGAATTTGAGAAATTGCTCAGTTTATGTCCTGGCAGCATTATTTTTGTGTGCCTGCCTGCGTATGTGTGTGTTTAATATGTACTGACATGAGTCTGAGAAAAGCGTTAATTCTTATTTCTTAAGGTTTTTTAATGCTTTTTTTGTTTTACCATTATTTGTACACTCTGTGCTGCTGAGAATTTGTCCTCATTAACTTAGAACTAACTTAGAAGGAGCAACAGCGGCAGTTAGTCAGTTTAACAAAAATCTCTCTTTACTAAGGAAGTGTGAACACTGTAATTGCTGCCTTTATTCTATTTCGAATCATTTATTAAAGCTGGTCTCCACAAGATTATGTTGAATATTGAATTGTGCCACACTGAGACTTAATTACCAAGTAAGGACGGCGGCAGTGGTGATTCACCCAGTTTGCCAAAAGTAAGTGTCAGTGGGACAGCTTTTTGTTTCAAGTGACAAACTCTACTGACAACAGAAAGTTCACCTAAAGAAAAAATAGGACCCCAAACTTTTCTTTCTAGTCTTTCTCTGGTATCAAGTTGGAATAAACGTTACTGTGTAACACGGGGGTGGGTGATTCATTTTCCGAGGGACCGTGAAAGCTAGGACTGTTGTGGAGGGCCACACCAATAAGCTCCTAAAGAGATAAAATTAATATTGAGCAGAGCTTTTTGCTGCAGTCCTCCACAGCAGTCCCAGTTTCTCACATGGATCCTTGGGAAAATTAATTGGTGTAAGATACCTGTGTAGAAAAGTAAACTGTTATGGACGGCTAAAATGGGCAAATCTAACTTTTCCTGTCATACTTCATAGTTCTGCCCAGTCATGCCTTCAGCCATGTGACTAAGGGAATTAGTTATTTTGGGGGATGTGAGCTGAAAAGGTTGAGAACCACTGAACTGTACTGTTTCTGGGCTCAGTGCCTCCGTGGCACAGCTCCACTTCCCGTCATAGCATATACGGATATCGGTTGCCAGTGGATGTAAGCAAGAGCACAATTTTCCTGAAGAGCATCACCTGCACCTCAGTATGTGACTGAATGCTCCCTTCTTTCATCAAAAAAAGCCATCTTCGTGGATACGTGCGCTGCACTGAACCAGAGCTAATTTTAAAGAAATTGATCGAGATTGATTGAGAGCTTGCGCCACAAAAAGTACAATTATGGATGACGTGTTATGTACTGCGATGAGGAGTAAGAAGCAAAGGGCTCGGACCGAAAAGATCTCAGCTGCTGCTAAATTTACACACCAACCAAAAAAAAAATCAGATTTTTTAAAGACCTGCCAGATGTTTGGTTGCAGTGCACTCCTCATTTGAGTTAAAGTACTGTGAAAATGCTCTCAGAAAATGACTCAAAATGCAGAGAAACTGTGAAACCTCAGTAAGGATAATAATCAACATTTAAGGCATATAGTTAGAGGTGACTTAAATTACCTGCTGTCTCCAGCTAACAGCTGCTTTAGACGCCAGATGTTTGGAAATGTTGAGCCAACAGCTGCTTATCCTTTTGAGAATGTCCTAATCAGAAGCTGTTTTGAACAGCAAGGCCAGAACTCGAGTCTTTAATCAACACGTAGCCTTATGCTACATATTGCTCGACTCTTTTACTGCATTCAGTTTTTAGTCTGTACCAGTTTCGTATGAATGGATGCATGCTGTTTTGTCCTGTTTCTTGTTGAACTATTGTTGAACTATTTCATTCATTCGCCTTTCCGCAGCCGTGCCTCGTGGATGCCAAAAGGCAACGCTGGTCATTTGAAACATCTGCTACTCCAGCTGGAGTGTTGTGATTGTGCGATTGGCCGTGTGTTTATCCTCCCATGCAGTCATTGGACCCATTGTTTTTTAATCTCAAACCTGCTGCTTCACGTCACAGTGGTAGACGAATTAGACGAAACAGGCACAAACCAAAATGCCTCTGGATGCAACAGGATAGGACTCAGAACCAATCAGAGCAACAAAATGTGTCATTTCTGTTAGGATTATTGTGTAAACTTTCTTCTGTTTACAGTGAGTTATCATATCTTCTGTTTTTATAAGTTGTTTTATATATTATACTGTTGTTTCATTTTATTTTAATGCAGACATGTGGTGATATTCCTTAAAGAAGGAAGTTGCAATCTTACCTACAGGCTGTTTAAGCCTGCAGAACCACATGCACACATACAGACACGTATAACACGTACTCTCACGTATGCCGTGTAACGTATACACATTCCACGGTATGCTTACTACCATATATGGTAAGGAAAGAGCCAAGAATGCTGTTTATTACATGCTGTAAACTGAGTTTTATGTAACCCACGTGATTTTACTGTGAAAGTCTGGAATAAAACCGCTGCAAGGAAGCTGACGCACAGGAGAGCACTTCCTCTCTGTCCAGTGACGGCCTGATACGGGAGCTGAGCTCAGAGGACGTGTTCTCCTCCTTGCTGCAAGTAAAAAAGAGTTGGTGTGTGTTTGTTCCTTGTTGTTTTAAGAATGATTTGAACCCATCATTTTTAAACACATCTGGCAAGATTACAAAACAGTGCTGATGATGGTTTTAACTGCAGCTGGGTTTTTTTCTTCTTCTTCTTTTACATAAAAATATCTCATCCAATTCCGTTTGCGGCGCAGCAGATTAAGATCATTCCAAATCCTCCATCTTGGTTTGTGAGAAGTGTTTCTTTGAGTTCTCTTTATCAAAACACTCCATATTAGATAAAAGGTGTAGTTAGGGGCCAAATGCATCCTTTCAGCACAAAGAAAACATGAGCTCTCAGATTGGTGTGGACACTTTTCTTTGTATTAGTATTCCTGCCAAAGTCAGCGGTGTTCACTGGGACTGTGTGGGACCTCGTTCTGTCAGCATTATCAAAGTACAAAGTTCAGAACAGTTGTTGAGGGGCCATATTGCTTTCATATGCTGTTTGTCACTGTGTGAAAAATCTTGTACATACATTATGATTAAAAAGAAAAACCAGAGAAAATCAAGATGGCTCCACTGGCCCCTGGTGACCACAGCAGCTGGGCTCAGCGACCCATAAAGCACAGCAGGAGAAGCACACATGTGTTTGACCAATCAAATTTCTAAAATTTCTTGTGTATTAGTGCGAAATTATTCATGTGGACAAGACTGTAAAATATGCTGTTATTGTCAGAATGAAACTGTGTTGGTTCCAGTTATGGTCGGGCACATTTTTCGACTTCATCTGCAGGTTTTTGAATATCATTTTAAACACATTTCAGTATCAATATCAAACAGGTTTGATATTGGTCTCCGTGAGTATCTGATCAGCACCTAAAGATGGCAGATATATGGAAATTACGGCTACTTCCACCACCAACACATTTATCCTTCATGCTTATATTTCTACACAAGCCCAAGCTTTGTTGTTAGTGTCTGGCTAAGCTGCAAAACCGTTTCATATTAAAATGAATCTGCACATAAAGGAAGCTCTTAAATGAAAAATGCACACCTGAAAAAGAGATAACACGACGTTCGCCTTTACTGACCCGAGCTTTGCGGCGTTGCCCACAGACAGGAGGAAGAAAAGACAAAATAAAATGCTGCTTTGTCTGAAAATAACTCTTGAAAAGAACTTTTTTTTTTGTTTCACTGTACTTCCTTTGATTAGAGCTCCAAGAAAAATAACTGTTCAAGGTTGCTGTCAACCATTCTAAAAATATGAGCAAAGGATCAAAACGCTTGTCTCTGTGTGCTGCAACATTTATTTGTGACATTTTAAAGGTGGGGAGGGTATTGATTCCCTGTCAGGATGATGCACATGTGGCGTTATCTGACATTATGCAAGATGCTGCCGCTGTAACCGATGCAGCACATGCGCAAGTTTAATAAGGAAGTTCTGTAATCCCGGGTGTTCGGCTGCAAGTTTATTCTTCACGTCGCTTCCATTTTCACATGCTGTCAAGCTCAAAGCTGTCATCATTGTTCTGGTTCAATCATCTTTTTGCCCTCCTTCTTCAGGCCAATCAGCCTCCACTTTGCAGACTTTAAGTCGCACCGCTTACCTGTCCCTCTCCCTTTCAGACTCATTCCTGCAACCCACCAGCTCCTCTCCACCTCACTCAAGTCACTCAGGGCTCCATCTTTATCTTCACCACTGCCAGCATCTAGACTCCGGTGGGTCCTGCCCTAATTCGCTTCTTTACCTTACAATATAAAGCACCTTGAGGCGACTGTTTGTTGTGACTTGGCGCTATATAAATAAAGCTGAATTGAACTGATGTGTGTTACAACAAAGAAACAATTGACCAAACACAAATGTCCTTACTTTCTGTGCTAAACTTACAGTCTGTTTAAATATCATGGTACTAACATTAATAAACATTTGCTTTTGCAAAACTGTGCCTTTCTGGTTTTGCTGAAAAAAAGAAAAAGAAAAAAAGAATAAGGAATAAACATTATTAAAAACAAACCATACAGTTATTATGTATCTTACAAAGTAAATTTAATCAGTGATTGTTTTGATTCAATAAAAAATAAACTGTACTTTTAAAGACAAAAGCTTTTCTTCTGACAGCAGTGATATAACGAAGTTCCATCCAGAATCACATTCAGACATCTCTGAAAAGACTAATGAGTCACCCCTTGGAAGCAGAAATGCACAAAAAATAATAATTACATTTGCGTAATCGTTAGATCAAATGAGATTGGTTTTAAAATGTGTATTTTTGGAGGAGCACCAAAGTGCATTCATGAAAAGACTCGGAGAGAAACTGAGGAGAACAAGGAAGTGAGAGACAGGAAGGCACCGCTGTGCATTCAGCTTATTATATTTAACATTTTTAATTATTAACTGTCATCAAAAGCATGAGATAATGTCAAGTCTGAAATCTAGGACATCGCATTCACCCAAACTTGAAAATGAAATGATGCTGTTTGTCGCAGCGGAGTGGCCCAGTCCAGCCTTCACATTGAATTAGTGTTATTATCCTCAACGACGCACAATTCTAATGAATTCACAGGAAAAGAAGATGCAGTCTTATTCCTGCTACCTTTATACGAACACCTGTGTTAGCCAGTCTCTAGAATACTTGTAGAAATGCTACAGCTGCCTTTTAAATGATTTTTTCTGCTGTAAGTATTCTTTGACTGCTAGAAAACATCTAAACATGATCAAACTGTTTCTGAGGAACACACACCACAGGACATGGACATTCACTTCATTATTGCCTTCAGCTTTCCATAATTAAACCATCTCATTCAGTTTACCATGGTCTTCAAGAGAAGTTGTTCATTTCATTGATTAATTCATTGATCTTCCATGTATTTACCTTTCCTCTGTTTTCTTCATAATCACCTTTCCATTCAGTTCCATTTTTCCTCCGTTCTTCTTCGTCTGGCAGTCCTGGCATTGGTGAAACTGGAGCTGGATTATCAACTACTCCCTCCTGCTTCTCTGAGCCTTCTGCTTGGAGTACTGGAACATCATCTGAATCTTCCCTCGTCTCCATTTTGAGTCCAGCAGCAAAGAGTTTTGAAGCTTATTCTTAAAAACCAGGGAAAATGTTAAATCCCCCTTTTCTCACAACCGCACCCCAAAGGCTGGATTTTGAAAATGTAATCATCATTAAGTTCTGCAGCAATGACAAAGACTGTGGTGTTGGTTCTGCAGCAGCAGCAGCTTCTCTGGTCATTTATATGAGCTTTTAATCTAGCTGACTGAATATGGCATTTATTATCCTATTGCTCTATCTGTTCCATTCTGTGTCAGTTCTTACAGGGCAGAGCCCAAACATCAGTGTCAGCTAGCAAAAAACCAGCTGACACACCAATGATGAGCCTGTTTCCTGCAGCGCTCTGTGTGCAAAGCCAGATTGAAAAAGCCACAGAAATCTTTTTTCCCCCAATTTGCTGTAAAAAGAACTGCGCGCTGACCTCAGGCCTGTCAGAGGGTTTGGCATGACGTGCTGCGCTGACTCTGAGCCACATGTTATCGGTAAAAATCAGTATTGGAGCTCATTATGTTCATCACATCAGCTGGAAAGCCCGAATCCACAGACAGTACAAAAAATGGGCATCGCTGCTGTGATGCCCATTTTTTGCCACTGCCATCACGTTGATTGAAAACCAGATGTGTTGAGCGAGTGCTGGACCGTGAACATGAAAGTGCACACTCATTGGCTAACAGACTCATTTAGGGTCAGAGGTCTTTTGCAACCACGGGTGCCGTCCCTTGTTGCAACAATATGGCAACACGTGCCCATCTTTAAACTGTTCGTGCCAGAAAGCAGAGGAGTGGAGACTTTGTTGCAGGAACCACTTGTATTGTTTCCTCCTGCAGCTGCCCACAGTCTCTGCAAGTACAGACACCTCAAATCTCTTTAGAGCTAAACTCAAATTATTATGCCCTGTATTTTTTTTGCACTTTTCTAATTGTGGATACATATCTTTTAAGCACACTGTTTGCATATGGCTGTAATTATACACACCTGCTTGTAATGCTGCTTAAAGAAGGCGGTTTATCCTAGAATTTGATGTCTACCCTGCACTACAGTTTTAAATGTAAATGGATTTTTTGTTTGTTTGTGTTTTACTGTGAATCATAGTTTGCTTTTTGCTCTCTTGCTTTCTTTTTTTTTAAACAACCTTCATAGTTGAAAGTCATGATCAAATGTCCAAATATTTGTGAACTTTCATGTCTCCTTCCTTTTCTCTAACTGTAATTATACTCTAACGATGGATAACAACACAGCTTAGTAGCCACCAAGACTTGCACTAAAAGTAGAGTTTTAGCTTCATGTGTAGTTGTGACACAAAGTTGCATAGATTTTGTGTTTTTATCGATCACTTGTGTGCACTTGGATTGATGCGCAGTGTGACGCAGTTTTTCTGTTTGACTCATTTATTTAGCCGCCAAGGGCAGCGTTTACATGAGCAGCTTCTATTGATTCAGCCTTCCCACATTCATGCTCAGAAATATCATAAAAAGTGATTTCTACTTTCTTCAAAACAGAGTGGACAGCAGGGGAGAAGCTGGAACTGAAGGACAACTTCACACCTACTGTACTGTACTTTTACACAAAAGAAGAAGACGGGGATTCTGTGGGTTTTTGCACTTTTTTTTTGTTACATTTTTCTGCTGAGGTTTGGCTTTGTGAGCTACAAAGTGAGAAGTTTTCCCCGAGTCAAAATGAGCCCAGTGTCATGCCTGTCGAGATGGAGATGAGGAGGAGTGAGAAAGAGCGAAGGAGGGATGCATGGAGAGAAAGAGACCGAGATGTGAGGAGAAAGTGAGGAAGAAGCGAAAGAAAGAGTGGGAGGAGAAAGTAGGGACTGAGGAGGAAGAGGAGGAGAGGTGTTTTCAGAGGGCGATTTGAGAGGAGAGAAAGGGACACTACATGGTGATGGGAGGGGAGAACTGGGGGGAGAGAGGCTGCAAATGAATGAGCGATACAAAGATGAAGACGGAAATGCTGCACTTGGAGGGCAGGCTGTCAAACTCATTTAACACTGAATCACTGGCTTTTAGTGTTATTATTGTGACGTCAGCTAACTAGCCATGTTAATATGATGAGTCAAAGACATGTTGATTATTATGAGTCAGTGTGAGGAGGCGGCAGAAAATAGCGGTGACTTCATCTGGACAGCCATCACACTGATTTTGTCCTTAAGCCTGCTCTTTAATCTTTTCTGTCTCGCTTCTGCAACGACTCACCCCGTCTGTTCTCTGTCAGCTGTCCATTTATAACATCAGCTGAACGAGCTGCAGGTGATTTCCTGCCCTCACTTCACTCTCGTTAAGGCTCAGTTAAACTCGAGCATGTAAATCTAAGTCGCATCCACACAGGAAAATGTCAATAATGACTTTTGGCATGACACAACAACTGGCATAAAAATAATCAAGCTTTGCACCATCCGCCGTGCACCAAGACATCCAACCCGAGCTGCTCTCTGTTAACTTTTGCAGCACTGCAGCAACTATAACTTTACATCTTCACTTTGAGAAACAACAGAGACATTGAAATTGATTCTGCACCCATCGATATAATAATTTCATACAACTCTCATTTTTAGAAGGTTTATTAAAAGGAACATGACTGAGGAGGTTGGCTATTGCAGAGGGCAGTGACCAGAAACTCTGCTGATGAGGAGAGAGGATGTTAACTGCAAAGGTGAGTGTGCTTGAGCAGGAAAGTCTGAGGGGTATATGACTGCAGGTTGATGGAGAGTAGGTAGGCAGGTGGAGAATAGGTAAATCCTTTTCTTGGCTGGGAATGGGAGAACCAGAGTGAAGTGCAGTCAGCTGCCACGACCAGTTGGGGCTGAGGGGAGAGAGACAGGACAAAAGACATGCTGTGGAAGAGAGCCAGAGATTAATAATAATGATTAAATACAGAGTGAAGTATAAACAAGTAAATGGGGTGAATGAGAAGTAACCCCCCTCAGCAGCCTAGGCCTATAGCAGCATAACTAAGGGAGGGTTCAGGGTCGTCTGATCCAGCCCTAACTATAAGCTTGATCATAAAGGAAAGTTTTAAGCCTAATCTTGAAAATAGAGAGGGTGTCTGTCTCCTGAATCCAAGCTGGAGCTGGTTCCACAGAAGAGGGGCCTGAAAGCTGAAGGCTCTGCCTCCCATTCTACTTTGAAGTATCCTAGGAACCACAAGTAAGCCAGCAGTCTGAGAACGAAGTGCTCTATTGGGGTGATACGGTACTATGAGGTCTTTGAGATAAGATGGGGCCTGATTATTCAAGACCTTGTATGTTAGGAGAAGGATTTTAAATTCTACTCTAGATTTAACAGGGAGCCAATGAAGAGAAGCCAATATGGGAGAAATATGCTCTCTCTTTCTAGTCCCTGTCAGTACTCTAGCTGCAGCATTTTGGATCAGCTGAAGGCTTTTCAAGGAGCTTTTAGGACAGCCTGATAATAATGAATTACAGTAGTCCAGCCTAGAAGTAATAAATGCATGGATTAACTTTTCACCGTCAATCTGAGAAAGGATGTTTCTAATTTCATAAATATTGTGCAAATGTAAAAAAGCGGTCCTACATATTTGTTTAATATGTGCATTGAAGGACATATCCTGGTCAAAAATGACTCCAAGATTTCTCACATTGTTACTGGAGGCCAAAGTAATGCCATCCAGAGTAAGTATCTGGTTTGACACCGTGCTTCTAAGATTTGTGGGGCCGAGTACAAGAACTTCAGTTTGATCTGAATTTAGTAGCAGGAAATTAGAGGTCATCCAGGCCTTTATGTCTTTAAGACATTCCTGCAGTTTAACTAACTGATGTGTATCATCTGGCTTCATGGATAGATAAAGCTGAGTATCATCTGCATAACAATGAAAATTGATGCAATGCTTTCTAATAATACTGCCTAAGGGAAGCATGTACAATGTAAATAAAATTGGACCTAGCACAGAACCCTGTGGGACTCCATAATTAACCTTAGTGTGTGAAGACGACTCCCCATTTACATGAACAAATTGGAGTCTATTAGATAAATATGATTCAAACCACTGCAGTGCAGTACCTTTAATACCTATGGCATGCTCTAATCTCTGTAATAAAATGTTATGATCAACAGTATCAAAAGCTGCACAGAGATGAGTCCACTGTCAGAGGCTGTAAGAAGATCATTTGTAACCTTCACTAATGCTGTTTCTGTACTGTGATGAATTCTGAAACCTGACTGAAACTCTTCAAATAAACCGTTCCTCTGCAGATGATCAGTTAGCTGTTTTACAACTACTCTTTCAAGGACTTTGGAGAGAAAAGGAAGGTTGGAGATTGGCCTATAATTAGCTAAGACAGCTGGGTCAGTGATGGCTTTTTAAGTAGCGGTTTAATTACAGCCACCTTGAAGGCCTGTGGTACATAGCCACCTAATAAAGACAGATTGATCATATTTAAGATTGAGGCATCAATAATTGGAAAGACTTATTTGAACAGTCTAGTAGGAATGGGATCTAATAAACATGTTGATGGTTTGGAGGAAGTAACTATTGAAGTTAACTCTAAAAGATCAACTGGAGCCAAAGAGTGCAGGTTGGGTTCCAAGTGGAGAAATAGGAAGAAGGCAGGTTCACAGGGTTACAGAGTGAAAGGCAAAATTACCAGCAGGTAATAAGGAGGGCCTAATTACCATCATACTGGCAAGGATGATCTGGCAGAGAACAGTTGCACCATCCAGACTTTAAATACCAGGAGCTAAATTGCACATTTGGGAACAGGTGTTAAAAGGATGGCGTGTGCAGGAGGACTCCATCATGGGCAGGTGAGCAAGGCACGATCAGCCTGCCATCTCCACCTGAGACTAGAGAGAAAGTGTTAGAGGAGGAGAGCGAGAGGAAAGGAGAGAAGAAAACCCAAATCCTTAGAAGTCCTATTCTGAGCAGTTTCATCATGGGTCTCAGACTTGGAGAGACAGAAAACATCCACATCTGTGTCAAACTACCCCAACTGTCCTCTTAGGATTCATTATGGCAAGGTCCTGGGCTACAACCCTGGGACTACACAGTTTGTAGGGGAGTTATTCACCACAGTGTCACATACAGGGGGAATGACCTGAAATATAATGTTGATGTAGCTTTTGTTTTTTTTTTCTATACTAACATTAATCTTTTTCCCCAACCCAATCGCCTAATTCATTTGAAAGGATGTCCTCTTCATTAAAGTAAAAGACAAGTTGAAGAGTTGCTCTGTAAGTGCAGGTGGTCAGAGAGGGACTTCCACAGTGATTTAAAATCAGCCTCATCAGAGGAAGCAGTGCAGCACTGCACAAGGATGCAGTCCTGATGTTAGCTAGGAGAAGCTGTAAAGATTGAACTGAGCCTGAACAGAACACAAACTGAGGAAAGTTCTTGGTTGGATTAAAAAAAAAAAACATCTTTTTGAGGGTTTAGAAAATAGCAGCGACGTGGACATGTGTTTTCTGTCTTTAATGCTTTATTTCTCACTCTGAGACGCAGAGATTAAGCTCATGCCACGTAATGAAGTGTGTTTATACTCAGGTCACTGTCCCAGTACTCTTTCACGTTTTTTTTTTAAAACTTTTTATTATTTTTCAAAATGTTTGTGTATCACTGAAGAGGCTGTTTCTCTATGACCTGATAGTTTGTAGCACTGTTGTGGAAACTTGCGTCTCTCCCAGAATCAGAGATGTTTTTAAGGTGATTTTAAAAATAGTCTAACTGGACTAAGAATAAAGCTACAAAACAAAAATAATGTTAACATTCCTCTTGTTACTACTGTATGTGTAAATAGTGAATTGTTTCTTATAGAAAAATGGCATAAAAACTATATAAAGTAATAATATATCACAGTGTTTGATAGACTAATGCATTTTAAAGGATTAATACAATTCAGTGGGTTTTTTTTTAGCCATTTTACGGCTTTATTCCATAGCATTAGCAGTGGAAGGAAGAAATGGGGAACGCACGCGGTGGATGGCAACAGGTCGGGACTCGAGCCTGCGCCAGCAGCACTGCCATGCGGCATATATGGTCCCCCGCTCATGCTTTGAGCCACCGTGGTGCCCCCAGCAAATGCATTTTATGTGGTGCTCATTTGGAGCCCATTTGAAGACCCACTGAACACATTTAAGGCCACTTAATATATTTGAAAATCCCTCAATATCCTCAACTCCAGCCATGAAAGCCTTCGTGATGCCTTTCTTTAAATCTCAAGAGCCGTTCACTCAGCCATTAACACACACACACACACACACACACACACACACACACACACTGTCTGCAACAACACACACACTCTAGTGCAAGTAAGGAAACGTGCCCAATTCATAAAAGATTGTTAATAATGTAAGATTATGAATTTTCATCCACTTTACATACATGATGGAGTACAACATTCCTGTCTCCCGGCAGATGCCTGAGGATAATGCATGAATCTAATTTTGATGCATGAAAAGGTCATTTTAAAATTGCCATCTAGACTTTCTAAGTGGTAAAAATTGCAGTCAGAGTCTGTCTTTGCTTTCCGGGATCAACCAGCCCATCTCAATCACACGCTATATGCATTTGCACACCTTTTCTTACCAGAAAACATTTTTATGTCGACAAGATGTTCATATAGCAGTCTTTACTCTCACTGAAAGCCTGTACTAGTATATATAGCCCCAAAAGAGTCATCTGTGGGTGCCACTGGCATTATTATGTTTAACTGCAACCTAAAGGCATGTGCAATGTCCTTTGGTCCTGATTGGTCTTTTCTTATGTAGCTGAGCTCCTTTACAGAGCTTGGTCCTGTTCCCCTCTTGACATTTTCCTTGTTCGGATCTTCTGTCTGATTCAAATTTATCTTCATTTACTAATTTCAACACTTGTTCTCTGTCGCTTTCGCGAGCTCTCGCTTCAGTCTCTCGGTTCAGTGTTTTATTCAGACTCTTCTGTGTCTCTGCCGCTGTCATTGTTTGCCTTTTTCTATTTTCCTTCCTCTTTATTCAGAAACAGCAGCGTTCACTCGCACAGCATACGGCTTTGTTTTATTCCTTGAACCCAGGACTCTGAAAAAGCACGCAGGAAGGCAGAGTCATTCGCAGCATCTGGTTTCTTATTGCCAGCATCATCCTGCTCCATCTCTGGGTCATCCTTTCATTCGCACATTCAGCCTCCCTTTCTGCTTCACTTTCTTTTTTCTCCATCGTTCACAATCATCAGTGCTTGTTTACAGTGTCTTCTTTGTGAAATCCATCCCCCTGTTTCTTTGTTTTAAGGTTCTGATTTCTACATATGTTCATTGCCACGTCCTCGTCGCATGCAGCAATAATGCATGACTGCAGCTGGTGATGCACCAGGCAAAGAGGACATTGTTAAAAGAATGACATGGTGGATTTCAGTCAGTCTAATCTGATTAACTGCTGAGGAAAAAGAAACAGGGTGCCCCAGGAAAGAGTCATCATCATCCTGATAAACTGTACAGTACCACAATGTGGGAGGGACAAGGAAGCTTATGCTGTTGTGGGCATGCTCTGTCACTTTCCAAAAATAATTCAGGAAGATGAAATATGTAAGGCTGAATGGATAAATAAATAAATAAATAAATCTTAAGTCCATTAAAAGCAGAGTCTGGCCTTTTCCTGCAGAAGGGGTTTTAAGAAGCGAGAGTGAGAGGGAAGCTAGACGCAGAATTAGGAGTTTGACGATCCCTAAATAAATACGCCTTTGGCCGTGGCCTGAGAAATATTACACTCAAAAACTGCTTAGGAAGCAGCTGGCATCTTCAAAGCACTCTGTAACCCAAAAATTTCCAATTAAAAGGCAAAATCCTTTCATGTACTTTTTTTTTCTCACTCTCTTGATGCAAGGCACTGCAGAATGATGCGAAGTTGAAAGAGATCCTCTCTGTTGGTGAGTTTAGGCTCATAATGAATGAAGAGGCAATGAGTCAATGAGGAGCTCACCCCAAATTTAAATGCATTTAGTCCAACACACACACACACACACACACACACACACACACACACACACACACACACACACTCACACACACACACTAAGATAAAGCGCAGATTATGCAACCTTTCCCAGAAGAACACAGCAGATATGATGCAGCAATAAAAGCAGTGAAAAAGTATCATGTTGCTAAAGTACGAGGTGAGATCACTCCGGTAAACAGACTCACAGTATACAACCTAATGAGTGTCAGTCTCAGTCAGCAGCTCCACACAGAAGTCAGCTTCCTCTGGAACAGCAGTTGATGCCTGAGCAAATTTTAGGCACATGGTGACATCACAAATGTGCAGATGATCAAACAGTATTTCAGGCCATATAGAAAGGGCCCCAGAGAAGCACAAAAAGATTACCTTGACCTTCATATTTAAGTCTGTTATAGCTTTTGATGTTCATGTTTTACAGAGCTATTCCTGGAACCTCTCTGTACGTTTTTGTTTTCTGCGGCTCCTTCTCATTCCCAGTGCTGCTGTTTGTGAAGAGCTGCCGGCATCTCACAGATATCCACAAGGTGTCCTTTGGTGTCTGCCCTGTGATGCATGAGATTATGGCAAAAGTGAGGGGTTTGCGTTTGCGCTCAACTTGTAGCGTACAGTTTCTTGTAAAGGAGCCAGTGGTGGGCAAGCATAATTTTTTCAATGTGTAGGGTTTATGTGAATGAAGGGATGTATTTCAACCCAAAACACAAGCTTGTCCTAAAGACAAAAAAATAAATAAAAATCAGCTGTTGTGCATGACATGACAAACTGTCTCCTTATATCATTCAGATATAATCAGGCCAGTGTTGTTTAAAATTAATCAGCAGACACAGCCTGAGGCAACCTGGCTGACAGTGTCATGACCCACTCCATGATCACTGTCAACATGTGTAGTGCAGGTTTCGGTGCTGGGGTGGCTCAGTGATAGAGCAGGTCACCACACATGTGCCACGAGCCAAAAAAGCTGGCAGTGCAGGTTTGAGCCCCGGCCTGTGCTCTTTGCCGCATGCCCCCCCCCCGCATCTCCTCTCCCGCATTCCCGTTATAACCTACACCTTCAATAAAATGTGTAAGGCAGTTTTGTTGCTCTTTGAAAGAGGGCTGTTACCTTATCAATATAACTGCAACAGCAGCAGCATCTGGCAGAGCAGGGTTTGATCTGACAGTGTGTCTCCTTTGTAGTCTAGATAGTGAAAGACCGCAGAGATTTACAGTCAAGGAAGTGGCTTACTCTGCATCCATGGCAGAAAGCAAATACAATGAAGACAAACTTTTAATAGAACTTTCACATTAAATTTTAGGACATCTTTATCACACTGGCATAATGTGTCACCTGGTGCTGTTTTTCATCTTTATGTCTCTTTTATGTCAGATCAGCTGCAGTGATCAAGTGAGAAAAATGTTTCCAATGCATTTTTTTTGCTGATGTTTTTGCTAGTTAGAAAAGCAAACATCAAGTACTAAATTCCAAGAAGACACAGCCTTTCATCGTGAGCTCATAATTGTCAGATAAGCTAACTGCAAATTCTTACTTTATACCTGAAAATATAACAAAAAAGATTTCAGTATAAGAAATCTTAAAAGTTAAGAATCCAAGAATGTTGCCAAAAGTATTCATTCACCTCTCTAGATCACTGAACCGAGCTGTTCCAATAGCTGCAATCAATGTAGGCAGCTTCTACAAACATCAGTGAAAGAATGGGTCGCTCTTGGGAGTTCAGTGAATTCCAGCGTGGTACCGTGATAGGATGATCCCTGTGCAACAAGTCCGGTACTACTAAATATACCATAGTCAGCTGTTAGTGGGATTATAACAAAGTGGAATTGATTGGGAATGACAGCAACTCAGCCACGAAGTGGTAGGCCACTGTAAAATCACAGAGTGGAGTCAGTGGATGCTGAGGGTCATAGTGCACAGAGGTCACCAACTTGCTGCAGAGTCAGTCACTACAGACCTCCAACCTTCATGTGGCCTTCAGATCAGCTCAAGAACAGTGTGTAGAGAGCTTCATGGAATGGGTTTCCATTGCAGCTGCATCCAAGCCTTCCATCAATAAAGCTCAGTACAAAGTGTCGGATGCAGTGGTGTAAAGCACGCCGCCACTGGACTCTAGAGCACTGGAGACGTGTTCTCTGGAGGGATGAATCACACTTCTCCATCTGCCAATCTGAAGGAGGAGTCTGGGTTTGGTGGTTACCAGGGGAACAGTACCTGTCTGACTGCATTGTGCCAAGTGTAAAGTTTGGTGTGTGTGTGTGGGGGGGGGGGTATGATGTGGGGGTGTTTTTCAGGAGTTGAGCTCAGCCCCTTAGTTCCAGTGAAAGGAACTCTGAATGCTTCAGCATACCAAGACATTCGGGACAATTTGATGCCACGACTCTGTGGGAACAGTTTGGGGATGGCCCCTTCCTGTTCCAACATGACTGCACACCAGTGCACAAAGCAGCTCTATAAAGACATGGATGAGCCAGTTTGGGGTGGAAGAACTTGACTGGCCTGCACAGAGTCCTAAACTCAGCCTGATAGAACACCTTTGGGATGGATTAGAGCGGAGACTGTGAGCCAGGCCTTCTCTCCAACATCAGTGTCTGACCTCACAGATGTGCTTCTGGAAGAATGGTCCGAAATTCCCATAAACACTCCTAAACCTGTGGAAAGCCTTCCCAGAAGAGTTGAAGCTGTTCTAGCTGCAAAGGGTGAGCCCACATCATATTGAACCCCATGGATTAAGGATGGATGGTACTCAGGTTCATGTGTGTGAAGGCAGACGAGCGAATACTTTTGGTAGTATAGTGGATTTTGTGCTGAACACAGGCAGTGGGGAAGATTCTGAGCTCAGTTCAAAGCTGTAATAATTTTGTAATAGGATGGCTATTATGTCACTTTATGAAGTTTTAATATTTTTTCAAACAAGAAAGTAACTATTTGGATTTTGACTTGTGGATACGTTTGTACCTGATTCTATATCACTGATCTCTAAATGATTGAATAAACATCGGGCAGCACAACTCTCCCTCTCTGTGCTTTGGGTCCCATATATGTCACATTTCAGTACAAATCGTAAAATGCTTGAGATGCCAGGTGGCCTATGTGTCTCTTCAAAAAAAGAGTTAAAGTGCACTGTGTAATTATCATACTCCTGTTGAGCTGCTGGTGTCAGCAGGAACACCAGTGTTCCAATTACAAATCCCATTCGCAGGTCTCTGGAGTCCTGAGTTGACTTGCCAAGTTAAAACTCCTCAAGTATTGACAGGACACTGCATTCTGCTTCGCCTTTAATTTTAATATGAACAGTATTACTGTCTGATTATACACTATTATGAAGAATTTTGATTACTTTATTTCCTTTCTCCACATTCCCCAGTCAGATAACGGGAAAGGATTAAAAATAGATGGATCCTTCGGTGATGTTATAACAAAGATTGCTGCTGAGTCTTGAATGAGTTAAATTAGAATGGGGCTCTCCTGGACTCAGCCTGGAAGAGCAATATACTGCAGGTAGGTGATTATTTGATGATCTGCACCAGCCAGAGATCCAGGTGGTTCGGGGGAATAGCTACACCTTTAGGCATCGTCACAAGGATGAGAGCAGATGTGCATACACACAAAGAGAGAGTATTTTCACTCGTACCATTAGGTCTAATGACTCTGAATTGATTGCAGATGTAGGGTGTTTGACAGTGTTTTCAGTGTCAGTGGAATTACCTTGAAAGCCACATTAGAGATCGAACCCTTCTTTATCAGTCATATGGTGCAAATGGCTTGGATGGGTAAGTTAAAGAAAGTCAGAAACTGATACACATACAATTTCATTCATCTCTGTATGATCATGTGCTGCTTCATCCTCCTTTTTTTACTCGAGATAGAAACATAAAATGAACATCATGTTTTATTCAACAAGACTGGAAACTACACATTTAGGCTATAAACTAATTAGGAGAGTGCTCGTTTAGGCTATAGATAACAGCAGCTAAAGGACAGAGTTCTCTTTGACATCTATTCTATTTTTATTTTTCCAACCAGTGAAGCCAACCCTGGTTGGCTTTCAGGTATTATCCAGGTTTAAGACTAGGAGGAGGCTACTTCAATCTTTGATTTATGTTTATGATGTAATTTCATTGTCTTCAATGCAACAAATTAATTACTATGAATATAATAATTACATTATTAATATTATTAGTCATTATTCGCTGGTTGTTTTGCACATTGCTGCATTCAGAGCAGAGGGTTGTGGGGATTTTGTTGTAGTTTATGTACAGTCTGTTAAATAATATCACTCATGACCCTATTCTTAAATTTCTATAACTTGGTTTTGAGTCTAGAAATTTAAAATTTTGGCCTTTGAATATAGAAAAAAATAAAAATAAAAATCCTGCCAGTCTTGTTGATGCAGGAGTGCAAACCACTGAATCCCTCCATACGCTACAGTTTCCAGTTTATCCCAGAGATGCACCTGAAAGTCTGGACCCATCTGAAAGGAGACAAAAGCATTGTATCACATCACAATCAGCTTCTATAGAAAAAGAAAGATTATGAAGTATAAAGAAACTCAGAATTATTGCAAGATAATTGAATTTTGATAATTCAATGAATTTATCATTTGTTTAAGAATTTGCACCATTAAAGGCCATCATCTGCTTAAAACATAATTCCTTCAATTATTTTCATTTAATTTTCATTCTCTGGTCAATCTGCAGTTATACCCTCACCTGTGGCTTTGGGCTGTGGGTTGGAACCAAAAGAATGATACTGTGGATACAAAGCAGCAGAAACAACCTTCCTGTGAAGGCTCAGTTACTTGGGAATAACTCAGAGTAGTTGTGATACTCCTCCACATCAAAAGAAGACAGTTGAGGTGGTTCAGGCATCTGACAAGGATGGCTCATCAGTACTTCCTAGGTGAGGTGTTACATTCATCACCTAGGAAGAGACCCTAGAATAGACCAAAGGACATGGTGGCTTTAGAACACCTCTGGGGCATTTCTGCTGCCCCTGCATTCTGGACCCAGATAAGCAGCTGGCTGGCTGGCTGGCTGGCTGGATGGATGGATGGATGGATGGATGGATGGATGGATGGCCGGCAGGCTGGCTGGCTGGATGGATGGATGGATGGATTTAGAAAACCCTGGGTAAAACAATCTGGGTACATGGACATGGTGGAATAGTAGCAAAGCACTACAGCAAATGTTTGCTCCTGGTCCTCAAATACCTGGACAAGAAATTAAATGAACGCCAGGAGGAACAGAAGTTGTTGAACACAATCATGAAGGGTTCATGGTTATTGACCAGGTGACTGGAGTCACTTGGGAAAAGGTCAACAGCCGCTAAATGAAACCATCCTTGAATAGAAAATGGTTTAAGTTTTAGAGTTTTGGGGATTCTTTAAAACTGCAGAAGATGCCTTTTAGCATTGAATGCATCAACTCATGTGGTAAAACACCTCAGAAGGGCTTCTTGGCTGAAAACTACACCTCCAGCATGTTTGAGCCCTGCAGTGGACTATTAGAGCGTCTCCTTCCTTCTCTAAAAATGCTCATTTGCATATGAATAGACCGTCAAATACATTCAAACAAATCACATGTGATTACCTGCCTGGATGAAAGCGTCTGCAAAGCAATTCATGCCGAGGAGAAAGAGTTTATAATGACCATGTTTCATGTTTTCTTTTGTGCAGCTCTCAGGGGCTCATTAGTAGCAGCTCCACTATGTGATGTGGAGACAAAGACACAAATATTACACAGCTGATGAGATGCAAATTGGAGGAAAACTACCAAATAACTTGTAGATTCTGCTGAGTGTGTAATGCAGGGCCAGACCAAATACTAACATCGAGTCAAAGTTCATATACATTAATTTGCTTTTTTTCCGGGTTATTTCTCATGCTTTCATCCCCCACTTCCAACTCAGAGAAATTAGTATATTTGAAGTGCTGTCTGCAGGTAAAACTGTTTGTACCTGTTCCTTATGGTCACAAACAAAAGCTGAACCAAAAGCCTGTCATCCCTCAGCTGTAAACACTACCTGTCCTGTTTCTAAGAGCTGTGTATGCTCCCTGCCTGACTGTGCTCTAGAGAGAACAACAAACATTGCCTTATTTTGAAAGCTTTGCACATCTAACCAATATAAAATGGATATGACTGATTATTTGCTTCAGAAAAAAAAAAAAGACAAATCCCTGAAGTTAGTTTTGCATGAAGGGGTAGCAGGACAGTTTCATTTCGGTGAGTACTGTAGCTACCCTACATGTCACTTAGGCATTTCTCAACATTTAACAGCAGAGATACAAAGTAGAAATCCCCAAAAACTGTGACTGGCCTTTGTTTCTGGCCTTTTTTCATGCCAGGTTATTGTCAGCTGTAAAAACACCATTGTGGAGGTTTTAGAAAGGCCTTGGAAACGTGCTCCTTTTCAGAAACAGATGCCTAAGACAAGTTTCCTCGAGCCTGTTCGCTCATCACCATTTCTGTCACAGTGCATGGAAGAATCCAATCACAAGTTTTAATCGAATGCTGTTTTCTAATCGAAAGAGTGAGGTCTAATGCTGGCACCACCCTTACGTAGGTTTTCAAGAAAAACAAAGGAACTTTTTAAAAAGTGTTTTACATGTGTATCAGCTAGAATGTAACATGTTTTCTTGTACCTTGAAGACCATGACTTGAAAGAATTTTTAATAAGCCAAAAAATTTCTGATTGTTATGCACGGGGTTACAGAGACCTCAGAGGCTTAAACAATCTTCTGAAATCTAAAACCAGAAGACCCAACCAATGGTTTTAGTCACCAATCAGCAGTTACAGGAGTAAGATGTTCAGCCAATCACTTGGTACAATTAAGAGTCCAAACAGCCCAGGTAAAGATCATAAAAATTACCATCCATCCATCCATTTATTTCAGGGTCATGCAAAACACACAGATGACATAGAAACATAATCCTTCTGTATTCTGTTTTCAGCCATGAATATCTGTGTGATTTAAAAGAGGAGTTGGGGATTCAGGTCAGGTCCCTGTATAACCAAAGTGAGAGCTGTGTCCCTGGCACAAAGTTACATTTTTCAGTGGATGCTGGACTCCACCACCATCACTCCTTCTCTGATCTTGCTCTTGATTTTCATGAGCAGTATCTCAAGCCACATCGAGGGCGAGGAGGGTGTGCCTTCATCGACGGGCCTTCTTATAACTCGTAGACTGCAAACCTCTGAATAGCATCTCTGCTTTTTGCTGATGACTCGGTTCTGTTGGCTTCATCAGAGTGTGAGCTCCAGTATGAGCTGGAGTGGTCTGAAACTGAGTGTGAAATGGCTGGGATGAGAGTCAGCACCTCCAACTCAGAGGCCATTGTTCTGTCCCAGGAAACAGTTAGAATGCTTCCTCTGATAGTGTCATGGCTGGGTGCGGCAGGCAAGGCAGAGGACCCTGTTAGGATTATTCTGTAAACGTTCTTCTGTTTACATTGAATTATCATATCTTCTGTTTTCATGAGTTTTATATTACACTGTTGTTTTATTTTGAAGCCTACAGGAAATGCATTCATACGCATTCTTATACATAAGATACAGACCCTCACGTAGGCTGTGTATAGAAATGTAACTTACAGGCATTCCACAGAATGCTTACTACCATATATGGTAAGGAAAGAGCCAAGAATGCTGTTTATTGCATGTTGTAAACTGAGTTTTATGTAACCCACGTGACTTTATTGTGAAGGTCTGTAATAAAAGCGGAACAAGGAGGTTGATCTGTAGGAGACCGCTTCCTCTTTGCCCAGTGAACGGTCACGTCCCTTTGGCCGGGAGCTGAGCTCAGAGGATGGGATTTTCCTCCTTGCGCAAGTAAAACTGAGAAGCTGTTGGTGTATTTGTTCATTGTTAATTTTGAATGATTTTGAACCTATCAGACCCCAACGCAAGACCCTCAAGACTCGAAGAATGTTCAAGTTAAACTTTATTAACAAACTCAAACAAATACCAAAAAGGGACGGGAGCCAGCTACACGAAAAACAAAAAAACTACAAAACACAGAGCATAAGCCAATATTCAGGGCTAGTCAGACAAAGAACTAAACAACACTGAGACCTTAAACACATTAGGGGCTAATGAGGGAAAAGGAAACAGGTGAGAACACAGGTGAATGGCATAACACTAATGAACAGGGGAACGCAAAAACAGAACACAACACACAGAGACCAGATGACCATCAAAGTAAAACAGGAAGTCAAACAAGGGACCAGAGATGCAGACCCAACACTGAACACCGGGAAACACCAGGAACTAGAAAAGCAAAACACAACCAAACCCCACAACAAAACAAAAACTCCAGAACAGACAAAATAAAGCCAAAACAAAACACACAGGGTCAAACGGACCCCGGCCCATGAAACATAGAGGATAGTGTCACGATTGTAGGGCTCTGTGAGGTTTTTGACTTTTGGGTTTTGGTTTCTTTGGTTTTATTTTTGGTTTTATTGGGTTTTGGATTTGGATTGTTTTGATGTTTTTATCAATCCAGTAATGTTGAGCCTTCATTTTTATTCTACTATTTGATTTGTCATTTAGTTTTACTGACTTTTGGAGGCCTATTAAGACCTTAGGGTTTTCCCATTAGTTCTTATTTAGCTTCAGTTCCTTTGGTTGGTTGTTTCAATTTAGTTTAAATTTGTAACTCTGTTAATTTTCCTCTCTGTCTTTGTTGGTTTCCCCTCCTTTGTGACTGTATGCTTGGCCCTGATTAGTCTTGTCTGTGTTGTTCTTCACATTTGTTTCCTAGTAGTCAGTCGCCCTCTCTAGTGTATATAATTCCTGCCTTGCACTCCCCAGTTGCCAGATCATCTTGTATTCTTTGTAGTCAAGCCTTCAAGCGATTCCTTGTCTTGTTTTCCCTTCTGAGTTTAGGTCCTGTTGTTTGGGTTTTTGTTTCTTTGCTTTTTGCTCATTTGGATTGCTCACGATGCTGCCCCATCTCCTGTTTGTGACCTTGGCCTGTTTTGGATTAAAGGTCTGATCTCAGTGTTCCACCATGCCTGTCTGTCCTCCTGGATTTGTTCACCTTCTGGTTTAAATAAAGCTCTTTTTTTGATTTACTCCATGTCTTGGTTTGTATTTGGATCCACGGCTGAACTGAACTCTGACAGTCTTTGACTCTGATGGTCTCACTACTGAAAATACTCCATGTGATTTAAAGTATTGTTAAAAAACACAATTAGTTCTACGTTTTAGGTGATCAGTGATGTAGTTACTTTTTTCAGTAAGTAACAACAATAATGTGTGTGATTAGTTGTGTCTCAGATTTTTTACTGGCAGGTTAAAAGATCATTACATGTCTGATCTGACTGCATTTGATATTTGCAGGCTCCCCTGCACTGCTCAGATGAACTGTGCCTATGGCCGAGCACTACACATCACACAGATGACCTGGCAGGACTGCGAGTGTTTCTGTGAGATAACACAAACTTACCTGCACTCTTCATACAAGACAGAAGACATCCCTGAAGATGGTGTTTGTAAAGGGTGTCCACATACAGGTGCCGGTCATAAAATTAGAATATCATGAAAAAGTTGTTTTATTTCAGTAATTCCATTCAAAAAGTGAAACTTGTATATTATATTCATTCATTACACACAGACTGATATATTTCAAATGTTTGTTTCTTTTAATTTTGGTGATTATAACTGACAACTAATAAAAAGCCCAAATTCAGTATCTTAGAAAATTAGAATATTGTGAAAAGGTTCAATATACTGAAGACACCTGGTGCCACACTCTGATCAGCTAATTGACTCCAAACACCTGCAAAGGCCTTTAAATGTTTGAGGTCCAAGGTCAACGCGGCCGCCTACCAGGAAGTTTTAGAGCACTTCATGCTTCCTGCTGCTGACCAACTTTATGGAGATGCAGATTTCATTTTCCAACAGGACTTGGCACCTGCACACAGTGCCAAAGCTCCCAGTACCTGCTTTAAGGACCATGGTATCCCTGTTCTTAATTGGCCAGCAAACTCTCCTGACCTTAACCACATAGAAAATCTATGTGAAGAGGAAGATGGGATACGCCAGAGCCAACAATTCAGAGGAGCTGAAGGCCACTATCAGAGCAACCTGGGCTCTCATAACACCTGCGCAGAGCCACAGACTGATGGGCTGCACATGCTCATACTTTTCATGCTCATACTTTTATGTTCATACTTTTATGTTCATACTTTTCAGTTGGCCAACATTTCTAAAAATCCTTTTTTTGTATTGGTCTGAAGTAATATTCTAATTTTCTGAGATACTGAATTTGGGCTTTTCATTAGTTGTCAGTTATAATCATCAAAATTAAAAGAAACAAACATTTGAAATACATCAGTCTGTGTGTAATGAATGAATATAATATACAAGTTTCACTTTTTGAATGGAATTACTGAAATGAATCAGCTTTTTCATGATAGTCTAATTTTATGACCGGCACCTGTATTCTTAGCTGGACTGCAGGCTCTGCATTCTTTGCCCAAATATATCTCACTGAACTTGCCTTGCCCTTGATAAGGATCGTGCTTCCAGGATATTTAAGCTGAACAAAGAAACCTTTTTGAATGAAACCACAAGAGGAACCAAGAGGGGTTTTTTTTGTTGTTTTGTTTTGTTTTTTCCCCTCTCAGCCTGCTTTCTTTCACCTTTTCACTCAGTTATCTTTTATATGTACACATAAACACACATATACAATCCATATCTAATCCATGCACTCTTGCACTCACCACCATGCTCACCTCTGTGGGATCTGGAGGCTCTCAGTTATTTATGAGAGAGTGTATTATGTATCTATGTGTATTCTCATCCATAATAAATGTGTCACAGTTTGAGTCTGTAATTCTTCTCATTAAATCAGACAAAACAAAGGCAGGAATGTGCAAACACCACAGGAGTTTAAATCTTATTTGTGGGTACATCTGATAACATTTTCCCCACTGCATACAAAAGACTCCTCCAGACATCTTTAGCATTATTTAATATTAAACTGTTGGGCACCAACATGCATAACATCATTAGCAATCATCAGATATCCTCATGCATATCAGTCGAAGTACTCAAAGAGCTCAGAGATTATGATAGCTGCCCATCAAATAATCCAACAGGCATCAAAAGCACATTTAAAAATGGAAATGAAAGCAAGGATTTGAAAGAGTGAAATTACTGAGCCTCTTATATTTATATTCAGAGACAATGAAAGTTTTTCCTTTAATTTCAGTGCTATCAGCTTTAAATGAGATTTAAAGTGTAGTGTCTATGAAAGAAATGCATATTCCCATCACTGCCACAACTATTGTTTTTTATGAGTTACAGATTTTCTACAGCAAATACACTTTGAGAGAAACACACTGCCACACAACTGGATTTTTTATCAACATAATAAAGAAACTTACTGAAGAAATTTAATTTGGTTTTTCTATATATTATTAGCCAAAACTAATTCTTAATATTTTAGACAGGTTTTTTGTTTAAAGTTGTAATCC
The DNA here is from genome assembly GCA_024447675.2 of Pterophyllum scalare. Taxonomy (NCBI): domain Eukaryota; kingdom Metazoa; phylum Chordata; class Actinopteri; order Cichliformes; family Cichlidae; genus Pterophyllum; species Pterophyllum scalare. The sequence goes on along the minus strand of JAMQGT020011546.1, from coordinate 137,148 downwards.
ACACAAAATCCAATCCCAGTGAAGGACTTCATTACATTCAGTCAACAAATACCTCTGACTCTACCAATAAACTGTAATTTTTTGTATTATTTATGGATTCCTGTGAAGGATTCTGAATGTTTTTACAGGCTTCAGGGATTAAAAGAGCCTTGCTGTTGTGTGGGAAACAGCTGGTGCCTTGCACATCATGAAATCAGATTGCAGGGGCAGTTATTGTTGTTAAAATTCAGGGCCACAAATTTAACCCTGAAATGCAATTTTTAAGATAAGGGAAGGGAATTGATCTGAAGGTAAAACCCCGGTCCAGGTGTCAAACTGCAAACTGTATTAGAAGGTTAGAGGTGTGATGGGGCATGCACTTTAGCCCGGGGACCGTGGTTCATGTCCCTGTAGTGTTTAAACATTATTTAACTTTCTTTTCACTCACAGATTCACCCCCCCCCCCTCACTTTTGCATTCACTGCCTGGTTAGAGTTAGGCACTGAAAGCTACTCAGTGATGGTAAAGACTGACTATAGTTACCATATCCCTTTTCACCTAAATTCTAGTCAAATGTGTGATTGCAGGAGACCATAGAAGAAGGAGGGCACCTGCCAATCTACAGAAACTTTCTAATGGCTCATTCAGACCACGTTTTGAAAGACGAGGTGCCGGTACCGGTTTCAATGAACTGGCGAACCGCTTAAGAACGGGCCTGCGTTTCCACCGTGCTTTGCGAGCTGATCCTTCAAGTATGAGTGTGGGCGGGTCCTCGTCTGGAAACGGATGCTGAGGGGCACAAACGTGGCAAACTTTATTTGTTGCGCTGCGAGCACATTTTACGGTCCAAACCAAACCGCTGCAGCATCTGTGTGCAGCACAGAGGGAAACACAGACAGCAATTAGAGCAAGACCACAAGGACGCACTTTGCGTCCTTTTATCTGCGATATGAACCGATACAAAGCAGCAAGTTCAGCCTTAGAGCCCAACCTAATTCACAGCCGTGAAAATTGCATCGCTCTTCTCCTTTAATACACACCACGCAGTGAAACAGTGGTAGAGAACTTTACGCTGAGACGGCAGAGTCACGCCCTTCTGCCTTGGTTCGAGCCCAGCTAGCTTGCGGGGCCCGAGTTGAACCCGAACTGGGTTTGCAGTGGAAAAAAACGCCGAACCGTTCGAGCACTTGGCACCGGCACCCCGTCAATGGTAAAAGGGCCTCAGTGGTCAGTGCTGGGGAGGTGGGTGGCAGTGATTCTAAAAAAAAAAGAAAAGAAAAATGAGCTGAGAAATGCTGGCAGCTTAAGGAATGGCCTGGTTGACATTTTTCTTCTTTCAACAGTTTAGATTAACCTGCTTTCCAAAAAAAAAAAGAAAAATCCTTCCCGAAGGGGCTGATTCTTCCTTGTCTTTGCTCCACATGGTTACACTGCTAACAAGTAATAACTTTGTCATCTTTGTTACATTTGTGTCCTCAGGACATTTACTCAAACAAACAAAAACATTTTTCCCGATAACTACAGCTCCTCCTCTGCCCCACGCTCCACGGCTCTCTCCACAGCTCGTTTCATCAACACCAGAATGATGCAAAAGGTTGTCGGTTTCTTCACAAACTACTTGGTTGTTGGAAAGCTGTGTAAGACAGGTATGTTTAGGTTTGGTTCTTTGTAGACTTTACACCTTTGTCTGTTTTCTTAACCAACCAGGGTCATGGGGGAAGTGAACCCCCACCCATTAACCTAACATGCATGTCTTTGGTGTGTCAGAGGAAAAGTGTGCATTGATGGGGAAAGCTGCATACAGAAAGGTTCAAGCTCAGATTCTTCTTGCTGTGAGGCCAGAGTGCGAACCACTGCATCACCTGTCTTTGTCCAGGACTCACTAATCTGAAATCCAACAAGGTGTGGCACAGAAACAGTTCACACTACGCACACCACACCTCTTATACCACACTCACATTTTCACAGATGGGAAAAACAAACAGGAAAAACTTCCTTCCTCCGAACATGCTGTGTCTACTGTTTTTTGCTTTCTCAAGTTCACATTCTTTCATTCATTTTGTTTGCAGGCTGTCAGAAGACATTCTGGGAGATCTAGACGGGAGAAAACTGAAAAGAAACCAGACGAGCTATTTGTTGAATTGCATAAAACGTCACTGCTGAATGCGCCGCTGATGAAGGATCAGAGGACTGGGTTTGCCATCAGGCACTTTTCTGAAGTTCGCTGCTGCATTGATAAAAAAAAGAACGATGCTTTGATTTTTCTCGGAAATGCGACACACGCTTTAAAAGCAGTTCTGGATGAAACTGCCACATGAATCAGTCATGAATGTCCTTCTCTGCTGGTCACATGTCTGAGCTGAAGAGTCATCAGATCCAGCAGCACATGCTTCATGTACAGTTTACAGCCTTTAAAGCTCTGACCAATAAAATCTTTACTTTGTTTTTTTATGTTTTAAAAAGGAAATAATAAGTCGTTGTGTCCAACTTGAGCTGAAAAGTTTCAGACACCCTGCTGTTCACGATAAACAGAGGTCAAGAGCCTCAGGCTGCGCTTTGAATGTTTTCACTGTCTGGAGGTATATAGGAAAGGAAATAGAAAACCAAGAGTCCACAAAGAGGCTACCCCCCCCCCCAAAATGGAATTTGAAAAGAAAACCCCTGAAAAGCCAGATTTTCAATAAACCACAGCAACACTGCAGCTCAGACACTTCACACTTCATGATGGGTTGTGCTCAACTGCATGAATATAAGGAGAAAAAGAATTCATTGCTCTGTGAACTTTAACCAGAAATAACAACAAAGGAAAATGAAGGTTTTAAAAACATCAATTAAAAACATTAATTCACTGAAAACATTATCATTCACTAGACTGGGTAATGTTTTGGGAACAAAAGGATGCCACATTGTTTGATGGAAATGAGAATGATCAGCCTGCAGAGGGCTGAATTAAAAAAATCAAAGCAGCAACTAAAATGGTACTCAGTAGTTTGTATGGCGCCCACGTGCTTGTATGCATTCCTTAACAATGTCGGCGCATGCTCCTAATGAGATGATGGATGGTGTCTCATAGGATCTCCTCAAAGATCTGGTTAGGACTGAGCTCCTGGACGGTCTGAGGTGCAACCTGGTGGTGTCAGATGGACCGAAACATAATGTCCCAGAGGTGTTCTACTGGATTTAGGGCAGGTGAGCGTGGGGGCCAGTCAGTGGTATCAAAAATGAATACTCTTGCACACCAGGAGGAACCCAGGACCCACTGCACCAGCGTAGGGTCTGACACTGGGTCCAAGGATTTCATCCTGATACCCGATGGCAGTCAGGGTGCTGTTGCCTAGCCTGCAGAGGTCCGTGCGTTCCTCCGTGGATACGCCTCCCCAGACCATCTCTGACCCACCACCAAACCGGTCATGCTGAACCATGTTACAGGCAGCAGAACGTTCTCCACGGCTTCTCCAGACCCTTTCATGTCTGTCACGTGTGCTCAGGGTGAACCTGCTCTCATCTGTGAAAAGCACAGTTAACGATTGGATTATTAAACATACATGTAGTTACTAATGTTACAACAGTATTTTTACGTTTTTACAAGTGTTATATCATTTTATCACATCAAACATGAATTAAATTTAAAAGATTTTTCAAATAAAATTACATAATAAAACTAATAACACTAATCTATCACTGCAATGTTTGTGATATTTATATTTAATTTCATTGTTTTTAAACATGTCTTTTATTTAACATAAAATATCTCCAAAGATACACAAGAGCTCATGTAAATTATTTTAATTACATTCCATTATATTACAGCTCCTTTTGTGTGCTGAAATATTAAGCTATAACAGTCCTTCTATGTATTTTCATGCATATGTTTCATACAATGCTATTCTCCTGCAGTGGGCAGGAAATTTACTTTTCAGTGCTTCATTTTTTCAGCCAGAATCAGTCGATATCGAATACTAACTACCAAAGTTAATGATAGTGTTTCATTGTTCATGGAATTATGGAAAATTAACCATTGTGATGAAGTATCACACATTCAGTCAGCTGGCTGGAGGGTCTGCTGAGAGGAGGTGTAGAGACATTGATGAGCTTTTTTATTTCTGACTGAACGGAGAACAAACCCACTCTATGTAACGCAATGCAACATTCACCGTTCACAAGCACAACACAGGTTTTGCTGGAACGATGAAGTGTCTGCAAAAGCAACGTGTCCTCACAAAAAGCTCTTACTGTTCATGCTTCCTGTGGCAGGGAAAAAACATGCAGCCAAATGTGAAGTTATTTACTCATTTAAACGAAGCTCATCATGAATAAAATGCTTTTTGCTTTAGAAAAGTGGAGAAAATATTTACCTTTTGGGGTGTGATGCTGTCACGTGGAAGGCCAGACTTCTTACTGTTGTTGCCGTACTGTTTTGTTGTAGGGAATGCCTCCACTTCAAAATAGCAGGGTGGTCTACATCAGCAGGTGGGGTTGTGGTAGGGCATGCACATCCAACTTTCACCAAGACAGCTGGAGTTTGACTTTTATCTGAGACCATTGTTTTGTTTGTGTTTGTGCTCCAAGTCAGATTTAGGCACAAGAAAAATGATAGTTCGAGTTAAAAAATACTAGAGACTTTTACAATGTTGACATATACAAGAAAATTTAATTTCCAAAGTTTGGACACATCTAAAGGCGACATTTCTGCGCATGACCACTAGGGGTCACTTAACTTTAAAACGCAACTAAAAGTGGCAGTAACAGCTCGGACAAAAGCCATCAGAGGCCTGATTTATGGTGAGGACAGTCTCAGATGGTCGTTTAGTAGACATGGAAATGAATTTGTGGAACTTGAAGTCCCTTTTTGGACATTTGAATTTTTTTCCCATCTCCAACTGTTTGGTTTGTCAGTAGTTAAAAATGGACAGTTGTTTGATCCAAATCCCTCCTGTCACACACGGCTTTCTTGACAAAGGCTGAATCTGGTCTGTGTGATATCTCTGAGTGGAGTGGAAAACAAAAGCACAGGAGGGTTATAATTAAGGAACCTTTGAGAAATCTGGGCTATTGCTGCCTCTAATTACATTTTTTTTTGGAGTGTTTGTCCTGCAGTCTGTCCAGCATCCTCCATCTTTTCCCCACCATGCCCTCTCCTCTCCTCTCTCCATAAATCTCCTCCTTCCCTTCCAACATCACTCGCTGTTCTTATGTAATCAAGTGAACCACATGTGTTGGCTTAGCTCCTTTACTTCCCCAGTGGCCAGCCTCTTTGAAGTGCACACACAAATGCATAAATGTGCAAATACGGTAGTTCCCAAACAAATACAGACCCGAGGAGCTGCACACAAATGAATCCATGGAATGAATTCACACACACATTCCCTGCAGAGTGGCCAGCTGTCCTGCACATTTGCACCCGACACTTTTTGCCAGTGCTGTCAAGTCACGTGACCAATGGCCATTGGTAAGAGATGTAAAACAGCATCCTTCATGAATTAATTATGGCCAAAAATAGCAGAAGTCTGTGTTGTTGCAGACAGTGTGTGTGTGTGTGTGTGTGTGTGTGTGTGTGTGTGTGTGTGTGTGTGTGTGTGTGTGCGCGTCTGCGTGTGTGCGCATGTTTGTGTGAGAAAGAGAGAGATTTCGAGGTAAGAGTGTAATTATTAAGGTTTGCCTCCAAGGTTTTAGGTTTTAATGAGTGCACAGTATGCAAATATCTCCATGATTGCAACAGCACAATGTGCAGTTGTGAATTCTTTGTGTTTTTGTCTGTGTTTACTTGCATCACTTGTGTTGTGGGGACACAAGTCTGCTTACACAGTCACACTGTGAAGACTTGCCTCCCTTTAGGGAAAAGCAAGTCTTAATAATATGAATCATAACATTTTACATAGAACAGCTGCTTTAAATTACCAATTAATATAAGTCACAGTAATGCTGTTAAAGTGAATGGAAGCATATAACTCTGTGTGTGTGTGTGTGTGTGTGTGTGTGTGTGTGTAAAGATGCACAGGGACAGGATAATACAACACAAACTGACAACTGAATCAACACAGGACCCATATGAATGTGAAATAACCAAACCACTGCTCTGCCACGTTTTAGGGTCGGTTCGCTCAGTGCCATAAATATTTCAGTGGCGCTGCTGTGGGTGCACACATCTCGAGACGTGGCAGAGAGTGGCAACACAGATGCTCGAAGTAACAACTGCTGTGCAAAAACGATGGATTGTTTTTGAAGAAAAGCTGAAAAATATTCCACATTTCATCATCAGCCCCAGAACACTTAATGCCAGGTGATTTTCACCCAAATGAAAGTCAGTGTTACAAAACTCATGCTAGTGTTCTAGGGTTAAAACATAAAAGCAGGCCAAAACCAACAATGAATGAATCCCACTAATATGATTTGCATCCGTTCAGCTTCGTGCTGTGGATGCAGCAATCTAAGTGAAGCTGCCTTGACCTTCATCACCTCAGCCACCTTGTTCAGGTCTTCTGGACATGTTTCTGTGACAAATGATCATCATAACATTCACCATCAATGAAGCGCATACGCAGGAGCCACTTAATCAATGTAATCAGTCTCAGGCATGACCCCCGCTACCCCCCCTTAGGAAGTTGAGAGTCAGTGTGGAGATGCCAGATGGTGATACAGTACTGGGCTCACTTTCAGTTTACACACCTTTCATTTGTTTTCTGTGCTCAGCCAACAAATAATTAAAAAAATAAATAAAACAAAGCTGGAGATAACAGTGGAGCACTTCGCTCTGACCTAATTACAGCATCGTTGCTGCCACGTTTATGCTGTCTGTGGACAGGGTTGGACCTAAATCATAAACTGAAGACTCAGCTTTATAGCAGTCTACAATTACAAGAAGACGCGGCATACTGGCACAAACTGGAACTGCCAAACAGACGGACACACACCCTTGAAGGACAACACAACAAGGAACTGAGGGCTTAAGTACACATGTGGGGTGATTAGGGAAACAGGACACAACTGGGGAGAACAGGTGAACTGAATCAAACTAACGAAACAAGGGAAGCAAAACTGAACACAACGCACAAGACGCAAGACTGACAAACCAAACCGGGAAGTGCGTAGACACAATGCAAACACTAACAACAACACAAATGAAAAGCATATTTTCTAGGAACCTTTCTGCATCTGTGAATATTTGTTTTTTTATTCTTTGTCAGACTGTGAAATTGACTTTTTTCAATTATACAGATAAGCAGAGAACAAATTCAATGGTTCTTTTTTTTTATGAACAACATAATTATTAGCTTAACCATAACAACCACAAACTAAAGTCTAAACTAGTGTCCACTCTAAAAGGACGTCCACACAAACCCTGGCAGCAATGGAACAACGAACAGTTGTTATCTGTTACGGACAGATAGGTGAGTGGGTCTCCTACCCCGCAGCATGCAGCAGCGATGACTCTAGTAATCAGCAATATAACAGCCATCAGCCTGTGCACCTGTGCAGGTAGGTAGGTATTTTCTAACACTGTAATCTCGGTTTATTCAACAGAGATGTTCATCACATCTGATTTATCACTACACTGTAACTAAACAGAGTTAATTCAGTGATTAGGTCTACCGGATTCACTGTTCATTCTGCCACTTGTCAGTACCTGCCCATTTTTTCCACATTTTAATTAATTAATGATCAACCAGCCACACAAATTGAAAGAATGTGTGAGCCACACCTCCTCACTCATGTTTTAGTCCTTTGCTCACAGCCGGGCTTTGAATTTGAATATAAGCTGAGATGTTTGTATCCTTTAGCCTCAGTTGGGAGCTCACTGAGAGGATTCTCAGAATAAGCAACCCATGTGTGTACATGCTGCATTCTTCTGATGCTTTTTATAATGCTTTTTTTTAGACGTCCCTTGCAACCCCTCGTTTAATGTCTGCACAGTGAATTGTTGGTGAATAAAGCTTGCAGAAATGGGGGCTTATGTAAAGCGCTCATAAAGGCTTCAAAATGTCTGCCAGAGAGCCGCCTTACAGGTGATCTTGTGACCATGGGTCTTCCTGACGTCCTGTAATAATAATAATAATGTTAGTATTATTATTATTATTAATGGGACTGTGGGAAGAGCATCAGGATCAATGACTCCACCCCCAACCCACCCTGAAAAAAAAGCGATGTTTATAGATAATATAATTTAAAACATCACAGCCTTACATCACTGCCATGTTTATGTACCAATGATGCTTCGGGTGGGCAAAAATGGTGAACGGCATCACCACTGTGTGCATTATTCATCTGCAGTATTTGTCCAACGAGTTATCCCCGGGTGTGCCATGTGTGTTTGTGAATGTGCTGGAGGAAGGAAACATTTTGTGCTCTCCTCTTTCTTTGGTACTCAGAGAAAAGGTTTAGAGGGACGCTGAGCCCTCTGCGTCCGCTAAATAATAGATGCAGCCTCTGTTGTTTGCTCCTAATCGACAGCCTGAAGACAACGTTCATTAATTCTCCATGTCCGCAGCGACCTCGTTGTCACACATCTCACATATTTTGGGAAAGTGTATTTGTGGTCAGAGGTAACAGGCTTTCATTTGATTAAGTGCAGTAGAGAGCAGAGTACATAAAGGTCAAAGGGCAGAACACATCTTCCCTGATGATGATAGGTTTGTTTTAACCATAAGTTATGCTTTCAGTTTTTTGTATTGCATTTTGGGAAGGTCAAAACCTTTGTGAGCATCCAGTTATTGGCAAAACTTGTTGATGAGTCCTATTCATATTATTGTCACTCAAGATGCTCTCAGCTGCAATGGAAATGGAAATTTATTGTTTTTAATATGTGAAACACTTGCTGCCCCACTTGTAATTTTCAACAATATACATTCAGCTGATTTATGAACCAAATAGGCAGTATGGAGTGGTTATAAATCACTGACTTTCCTGCAAATCCCATTATTAAAATCACACATTTTACATTTATACACCAGTCAGAGTGGTGCGTGATAAAAATGGGTCATTGAATGATGGAGAGACCTGACTTTAAAATACACAACAGCCAACATGTGAAATATGTGTCATTGTACATGCATATCATAAATGACCAAATATGCAAATGAGGTGTGTTGTTGTTGTTTTGAAATATAGCTTCAAACCCCCCAAAAAGCGTTCGTGCAGGAGAGACCGACTTTTGATAAACATCATTTAATGTGCTGAAAAGAGTCATTTACATTCATACCTGCTTTGAATTTGCATCAGTCTCTGTTGGTTTTCATTTCCTGCCATAGCAGTGACATTAAACAAAAGAAAAACAGAAACTGAGACACTTTCAAATTCATCTAAATCCTGAGGTACATAACTCCAACTCCCCCCAGACTCTTAATTTGACTCCATAAAAATAACTTTGGCTCCACCTGTAAGCTTTAAGCCTGCAAGAATGCCCACAAACAGAAAACAAATAATATCCATTAATTCAAAATGCAGTTGAGTCTAAAATTTTCCCAAAACAAAGGTGGGAATTTACCCAGACCCCCCCAGGCCTGTGGGCAGGATGCAAGGCGTTATTTCAGGTGTGTTCTGAGTAACCTCATTCAAAATTTACTTACATCCTCACAGTCGATCACGGTGACACCGGAGCAGAGTTTAGGTGGCAGTGAAAGATGATAGTGAAGTATATTCAGGCTTACTGCCAGGGGTAAAAAAGGATGGACTGTATATACATAAGAGCACGGACAGTCATTCCAGTTCAGCTCTTTCCATGTGGGAAAAAATGCAAAGTAACTCAGTGCAGGCTCACTGCAGACCTCAGCCACAGAGAGCTGTCCTTGGTGCTGAACTGTACAATAGCTCCCTCACAGAGCGTCTTAGGCTTAGTCTCACTGATGAGTGTGTGACCTCTTATACCTTTAAAGGGTGCAGAGAAGTGGGGTGAGCCATCTGTTGCAGTACCTCAGTTCAACTCAAGCAGCTTTTCTTCTTTATTTTCTATTTGTATTTTTCTCCCAGCCTCTGGCACTTTGCTGGGCACCTGTGTCACTAAATGTTGTCAAGTGGAGAGCTTGAAAAAGAAATCTCCCTCTGTAGCTTTTGGCAGCTCAAGGAGCTTTAGACCAGTGTGTAATACTTGGTAGGAACCAGTGGTGGAAGAAGTGTGGCGACCCACATGTAATTCATCACATTATGCACCCAAAACATGACCTCACCGAACACACAGTTTTGGTTTCCATATATTTCATACTTGATTTTAAGACAGTTCAGATTCAGATTCTGGTGCACCTATCTTAGCTGACATTATGTTTAATCTTTCTTTAATTTGCAGTTAAGCCTTAACTACTGTTCTCACCAAGAATGCAGTGAAGGAACTCCTTGGCAGGAGAGGAGGCCTCTTCAGCACAGCAAACAGGAAATGAAGGAGAAACAGTGGAAAATTCTTGAAACTAAATTCATCTTGTTCAATTAAAAATGTTTGTTTCTTTCAAGAACCCTTTTTGTTCTCCAAATTGCTTTTGTGAGTCAATCGTTAATTATCATTAATTATCTTAAAGCTGAATTTTGTTGTTGTGAAGTCTTTTTCCTCTGTTAAACCTTTTTATCTATTTTTTAATTATTTATTTGGGGGGGGTGCTTTTTTCCCAAATCCAATAAAGTTGCAGAAATTACACATTTGTTCTTGAGTCTTTATGCTTTATGGTAACTCACAATCAGTAAAAACAAAAAATGCAGCATAACCACACAAAGGGCAGAAGGTGGCACCTGACACCCATGCTGCCCCCACCTATTGCGTCGGATTCAAGTTCTATAAACATGCAAATGTTTGGGATTCCAGCAAAGAAGGGAATATTTTAAAATTGTTAGCAGGAAGCAGTTTTTAGATTCGTCACTGAGCTGTTATCAGCTAAGGAAAAGGAGGATGTAAAGAAGTAGCAGGGGGAATTCCAGCATCCAGAATACCATCCAGGGGGTATTATCATCATACAATCAAGCATCATGTCATGACCTAAGTTTCTTAAATCTACGTTGCACAATGCGGCTTGAAATAAACTTCTATGATTACTGAAATCTCCCAGTGCATGGACACCTTTAAAGTTGTGAGTCTGAGCTGCTTTTCTGCTTAGCTCGGTTGTAAAGAGGGGTTGTCAGCTCCATTCCTCTCTGAGCTCCCTGTCAGGAAGCCCTGAACTGCTGCACACGTGTTTTGAGTTGACTCTAGACTCCTGCAAATGAATCCCCAGAGACTTCCATGTTACAATGGCCAACTGTACAGCCTCCAAAGGAAAAATAAATGTTTTGGCTACTATAGTTAATTTATTTCATCATGAGGATTTATTTTTATAGCTCTTTGTTTCAATGTTATGGATTAAAATATGCGGCTTTGTTTTTCTCCAATAGCACCATTTTTCTCCACAGTAAGCTAATACTGCCTGTCTGGGACCGGGACACACTTGCAAAAGTGTTTCTTCTACTCACAGCAACAGTCTGCCTTGAGCCATGCCTGAGTACAACTGTCCCCTCCCCATCTCCATTATGGATTCTGTGTCTTAATTGGAGAAGTTTTAGAAGTAGTGACACAGAGTGCCCAAGCTGAATTGAGCAGTTGCCAACCCACCTCTCTAATCAGGTCCCCAGAGTTTAACTTCCCATTCACCTACACTATGAATGAACAATCTAATCAAGCTTGCTAGAGTTATCTGATAACATAGGACTCCACTCTTTTGTCTAACTATGGTCACTTCATGGTCCAAAAAACAACTTTCTAAATGATAAGATAATCCTTCATTTGTCCCACATTGGGGAACTTTAAAGTGTTGCAGAGAGCAGAGGGACAGCAAAGCACTCAGTACAAAAAGCTTCAGAAACCAGTGGATGACATCCTCATAAAATGAAGAGGAAAACATCACAAACCAAACTACACCATAATGGTTGACATATTCGGGTATTCCAAACCCAACAAACAATTAAGAAGAATGTTAATAATCTGCAGCATGATCTTCTAATTAGAGTAAGTTCAATGCTGCACTTTAATGACAAAGAACACGTTGGCTCTTCCTGGAATCAACCTGGTGACTTTCTTCTGTCGGGATGCCCTCTCACACTAATTATAATTATAGAGGAGGCATCGAGCTGCCACCATGAGTCAGCTGTACTTAAAAGCTAAAATAACTCTTGCAGTGAAATGAGCTGCCTTTTTTTATATTTCAATAATTTCTTAGTTGCTTAGCAATCAGCGTGTACAAAGGATGGGAGCACAAAGCTGAGCAGCAGAGAAGGTGACCTGTTTTCAAAACCTCCCCTCTCATTTATCGGCACAGCTGAAATGTCACTATTTGACAGAAACCCTTCATTGAAAGTTTATTCAAATGGCAGCCTGAAGTTTCACTGTGTGCTCGCCTGGGAAAACGAGAGCACTGCGAAAATATCTTTTGTGAAGTTCTCCAGTGGGGAAATCTTTTGTTCCCCGTGGCACTTCCATATGTTTGCCACTGCTTGATGTTTGGATTCCTTCAGAGTTTCATGTTGAGTAGGAGTGCTAATGGCTATCCCAGCGCTAATGGCAGTTTGTGCACGCACGCATTTGGGTCAGCAACACAATGTGCATATTTTGTGCAGAATTTCCTTTCAAAATAATTTAATCAATTCCCTTCATTCTATAAAGTGTATTTACTTCCATCCATTTTCAGTACATTCTTTTCTTTAATATTTTGGCATCTCAGCCCCATGAACTGTAAGGCAGGGCAGCCCGGGATGTAAATTAACACATTGCACAAACTATTACAACATCTTATTGGTGGTGTGTGCATCTGTCTCAATGTCCTTATGCCTGCATTGACATTTAGTTACACACCAAAAACACACACACAAATCCAAAATTTCAATCCGAGCTCTTGAACCTCAGTAAATGGGCCACATTTGCATCTTTATATTATTCCCTTTCAGCTGCCTCAGCACAGGGAGCTGTACGGCTGGGTTTGATGTATTTGTGTTCTGCTTACCACTCACTGTTGGATTAATTCTTAAACAGCTTCCGGAAACATCCTCTGAGCTCTCATTCATCCCCACCGGCCATTCTTTCATATCTTCTTTGCCCTGTCTCTCTCTTGCTTTGCTTCCCACACTGTGTTCTCGTTTTTCTTCCTCTTTATTCTCAGAGTCTGCATGTCACTCTCGCCATCTCCAGGTTTCTCTTCTGCAGACTTAGTGTTTGCCACCAAGCGTCATTTATCCAAAGCGTTTATCCAGAGTGACTTAGCCTCATAATCAGCGTGCAGTCCCAGGTGTGCACTTTTCTTTGATCTGAGTCACAGTGGGAAAAGTTTCATTTGATGCATTTCTGGATTTGGTTTGTGTCACACAGAAGGAGCCCGTTATCAGCACATTTTTTTAAAACTGTGATTAAAGACTTTGTCTTAAAAATAAGGTTTCTGCACACATTTCTGTTTCTGTTAAGAAGACACAAAGTATTAGCTGTAATCCAGATTTCACTTGGTTCTGGTGAGCTTTACATGCATGAGTAGCAGCTGTAATCCTTTACTCTAATATTTGAGGGGGTTTCTACTTGGTTTGGATTATTTATTATAAGCGTCACATCACAGTTCTCTAACATGTTACAGGTTTATAAAATTAGCAGAAAAAAAAAGAAATTTGTGTTTGGTCAATTATTTCGTTGTTATAACACTGCTTCCAGGAAACAAATCTTATACCGTCGGAGAGCCTGCTTATTTCCCTTGAATGGAGCCACATTTGTAAGGAAAATGCATTTATAGGTTGAGCAGCAGAGTTGAGTATGTGGGTTGGGCAGATGAAAAACTTGTCAAATCTCCTCTGCCAATGCCAAACAGCTTATTCTGCTATTGACTCATTTATTGGATTGGATTGAAGTCTGAAGAAACAAGACATATTGGCAATTTAACAATTTATCAATGATTTCATTTAACAAATGGGGACGTCAGCAGCATGTGGAAGAAGCATACACAGCCAGAACAGCCTTGCACCTCCTCTTCATGCTGGTCAGCAGCTTGTTTACACACTGCTTCAACCAGAATTTGTCATTTGTCAGCCAGTGTGGTTGTGTTGGTCACTCTGGCACGAACAGCATGCCCAAGCTGACCCCACAAGTGTTTGATGGGGTTAGGGTCAGGACTGCAGGCAGGCCAATTCATCCTCTGCACCCCCAAATTCTGTTTGGTGTTACTTTTTACTGTTTGTTTTGCCTTTTTTTTTTTTAATACAGGAGAATCTCCTGAGACGTATTGTCTCATTTACAAGAGAGACCTGTTACATACATAAAAAAAGACATAAAAACTTCCCTTGTCTTGTTAGTTAGATTCAATGCACCTTTTCTCCCCAGCTGTCTCCACTCTCCCTAATTACCTCAGTTTTCCTCAGTTCTTTGTCCTCCCTTCATTCTGTGTGCTCTTTTGTTCTGTGGTCTCCCTTTATCTCCAAGAGTTTTCTGGCTCCAGTCCTGCCTTGTTGAGTGACAAAAGACTTCATCAGTAAAGCTGCATTGTTTTGTGCTTAAGTTCTGTCTCCTGCCACACAGCTGTTTCCTGACAGCAAATGCATTTCTTGACAAATGTGGCACAATTTCAAGGGACAGGCTTTAACATGGGGAGAATGGGGAGACTTCAACAGGCTTTCCAAAAGGTATAAGACTTACTGCCAAGAAGCATTGTTATAACAAAGAAACAATCAACCAAAAGCTAACTTTTCTTTTTACATTCCCGCCAACATTTACCTGCCCTGCCTCCTCTTTCACTTGCATCTACTTCCCTCATTAATTCCACCTTCCTCAGATCCACCAGTCAAACTTTGTCAGATTGTTTCTTAGCTTCATCCATCCTTGCATTTGATTTGTTTTTCTAAATTCTTCTAAATTCTGCTCCACTCCTCTCATTGAAACTTGAAGAATTTTCTTATGTATTTGGCACTCTGGGTAAAAGTATTGGGTCAGTCACCACAACGACTGCCTTGATGTGCCTATTAGCGAGAGAGCACCAAAGATTTAGATGATCCTTTATGACAGAGTGGCACTGGGTAGGGAGAACTTTCTTTTAACTGGAGGCCTTTGGTAGAGGCAGGGGCAGCTGATTGGAAGGTGAGGAGAAAGTGAAGAGGAGCAGGAGACCAGAAACAACTGACAAGCTGATGACATGCAGTAGTGGCTTAGAAACACAATGGAAGTGAAAATGGGGGAGTTGAGGTGCAGTGCTCAGTGTGTGATAGGGAGTCCCCCAGCAGCCTCAGCTGATAGTATAATTAAGGGATGATTCATGGTCACTCGATCCAGCCCTAACTATAAGCTTGATCAAAAAGGACATTTTTAAACATTTTAAGCCTAATCTTAAAAATAGACGGGGTGTCTCTCTCCTGAAAACAAACTGGGAGCTGATTCCACAGGAGAGGGGCCTGAAAGTTGAAGGCTCTGCCTCCCATTCTACTTTCAGAAACCCAAAGAACCAAAGGAAAGCCAATATAGAACTATGAGGTGAGATTCTTTATTCAGGACTTTGTATGTGAGGCAAAAGATTTTAAATCCGCGTGGATTTAACAGGGAGCTAATATGGGTGAAATATGGCCTGCAGTACTCTCACTGTGGCATTTTTGATCAACTGGAGGCTTTTCAGGGAGATTTTTGAACAGCCGTATAATAATGAACGGCAATAATCCATCCTAGAAGTAACAATCGTATGAACTAGTTTATCAACATCCCTCTGAGGCAGGATGTTCCCAGTGAATAATAAATTATTAAGTTGACATGGAAAATAAGAAAATACAGAAAGAAACAACAAACCAAGCCTCTTGAAAACTGGGTAAAATTTGTGTGTAATTTGTGTGTAATTTCTAACGATTGTGGACAGCCCTCCTAGCTTCATAGACATGCACATGCGGAGCTTCTGTCAGAGGTCTGAGCTCCTTATCCTATCTCTAATGTTGAGCCATGCCACCCCACAGAGAGAATTAACTTCAGCTGCTTGTATTTGGGACCTTACTCTTTTGGGCCATTATCCACATCTCATGACCACAGATGAAGGTTGGAACGCTGATGGCCTGGGACATTGAAGGCTCGTTTTTTTTTCTTTTTTTTCAGCATCTTACAGTTTGCCTTGCTCAGTGAGTGTTTCAGATCAAGACTCTTTATTTGTCTCGCCCAACCTAGAGAGAGAGTGCTCCATAGTTTTGTGGCAGAGAACCAATCAAGCAAACATGTGCAAGCTAATTCCAAAAGGTTTCTTTTTCATAATGAAAACTACTCACAGAAGTTATTTAAAGGCAATAATCTTGTAATGCAACAGGTTTAAAAAGTAATGTTATCCAACACTGGGAACAAGGGGATGTGAGACTCCCTGCTCATGATATTCACCACCTCCGGACTGTTGGGGGCTCAGTCTTTGTCTTTAACATAAACACTGGCACATTTTTTAGTCTATATATATATATATATATATATGTATGTGTGTGTGTGTGTGTGTGTGTGTGTGTGTATCCTTTATTTACCCCAATAAAGGTCTCGGTGAGCCTGAAAATCTCTTCAAGACGACAACAGAAATTACTACAAATATAACTGAAGTAAAGAAACAAATGCAATTCTCAAACCTTTAAAATGGACTTAAGCTCTCCCAGTGTAACCACTTAGTTTATTTAAAAAACAGGGGCAGCATAATTAAAAGACATTTTTCATAACTGTGTTCTGGACAGAAAGAGTTGTAAACTCTGCTTGTAGTGTTTACACATATGTGCACACTGATAAGGAACCAGGCCAAGCAGAGATTTATATATAAAATGAACCAATGGGAGAGTCTGTGTGTGCACAGTTTCTACAGCCAGCGATGAAATGTGAAGTGGAATGGTAAACAGTATTCAACCTCCTTAGGTACTGGTCGACCGCAATCAGAGAAAGCAGAACATCATAATCCAGTAAACATAACTTGCAGAAATCAAGTATTTGCACATGTGGGGAGTGAAAAAAAGATTCATTTATATAAAAAAATTATCTTAATTTAATCTTCAAATTGGACAAGTTCAGTGCATTTTAGTTGGCAATTCATGATCTATGATACCTAAATACTTATAAGTTGTGACCAATTGCAGTTTAGTCCCTCAGCAGTTTTGATCTTGGTTTTGCTTGCATTTAACACCAGCATGACTTCAATAAGGAGAGATCATTTGGAAGAACTAAAGATGATTTATTGTGATACAGAAATTAATTAATCTGGCAATTAGACTCCAAAAACCCATCATGCAGAACAGGATCCCAGCTGTGATAGGATTTAGGCCAAAACCCCTGGAGTCTAGATGCTGGTGGTAGTGAAGCTGGAGATGGAGGCTTGGATGGAGCTCTGGGTGACTCGGGTGAGGCGGCGATGGGGAGGAGGTGGGTTGCACAAATGAGAGTCTGAAAGGGAGAGTGAAAGAAGAGCAGTGAGATTTAAAGCACATGGGTTGGAGGCTGATCGGCTGAAATAAATTTGTTTTTTCCTGCTGTTGGTGGAGAGGGATGCATTTTTCTCTTCTCCCCAACCTTCCCTATCTACCCCTGCTTTTTGCTGCTTCGCTGCTCAGAGCGTCCCTTTACAACATCCCCAAACTGGATTTTAAATTATGGATCTGGTCAGCTGGTTTCTCAACACTATTGATGATCAAATTCTCATCATTAGGAGATTGGGAGAACCCTCTTTCCTCTGGCCCGACTACATACCCGGCTGGCTATGTTATGGATTCCCATGGGGATGGAAGATAACGTTCCTGGCTACACTGTGTGGGCGTGGCATATATACTGATACCAGGATTTTTCCTGAACTGGACCTGGGGATACCTGGTTACTGGGCAGCTGTTCGGGCCCTAGTAAGGCTGCCTATGAGGGATGCAGAAACAGTACGAACTCAATCAGACTCAGTAGAGCTGAATCAAAGTGGATTACATCTGGAGGAGTGTTGAAGTGTCTGCTCTGCGTGGAAGAGAAGAACCAAAATCGGATGATTGGATTTCTGAGAGGTAAGCAGAAAACTGTAAGGTCTGTCAGCAATAGTTGTGATGGCCTGAACCAAAACAATTGCAGTATTTGAATTTGGCTCCCAGATGGCCTTGGATGGCTGTCTATCTAAATCATCTCCTGGAGATGTTTGGAAACAGATGCTCTTCACCCCCGCCCCGTGTTGTGACCTGTATGAACTGGTATCCTGGCTGACTATATCATCTAATCGTGAACATTGTTTCTGTTGTTTGTATTTCTGGTTTGTCTTTTTGGATGGCTGTTCTGTTAACTGTAACTTCCCCACTGTGGGATTAATAAAGTATCATTATCAAAGAAGATAACTGGACTAGAGTGCTGATGTCACAGAGTTTGACAACATGGGAAAGTGGAAGTTATTTAGAGAACAGACAAGCAGCCAAACACCTGGGAAAGCAGGCAGATGGATGAATATAGATCTTGAACTTACAGGCTTCATTTGTGGTAAATAAGACTGAACAGCATCAAAGTCACACTGCAGAAATTTCAGGGTTTGTTCTACTGAAGGAGATGAAAAATAGATAAATGTCTCATCTGCATAAAAATGGAATGTAGCATTTAATAAATTATCAAAAAGGTTATTTATGTGGGGAGAAGTCCAGTGGTCCTAATATGGAGCCCTGGGAACTCCTTTGGATACTGGGGAAAAAAAGGGGAAGAAGACCCAGCAAAGTGGACACAGTTTGTGAAGGAGCTCTGAACTGCATCCTTCAGGAATGACCCCTATGGTTACAAGGGAAGTAGACTTTAAATTGTTTTTTGGGGGTGGACTTGACTTACTGCTGGGGTGCGTGTTGTTGTATTTTACTACATTTCACTGTATTTTTGTAGTCTTCAATAAAAGTCAGACTGTGAGCAGTTGAGTCGTCTCCTGTGCTTTATTCCATCTATGCACCTCAAGCCATGTGGCTGCCCTGAAAAGGATTGCCTTTCCCCCCAAAAAACCCAAAACTGTTCTAGCTGACAAGTAATGTGAAAACCAAATTATAGCATTTGCAGATAAGCCAGTTTACTGCAGTTTGTTTACCAAGGTAGCATGGCCAACTGTGTCAAAAGCCTTCAAGAATCAAGAAACAGAGCATCACAGCATTTTTGCAGTCCATTGCATCAATAATGTCATTGATCAGTTTAAGAGCAGCAGTTTTTGTGCTACATTGTTTTCTAAAACTTGACTGATGTTTGGAGAGAATAAAATTTTTGTCCAAAAATGGGTTTGTTAGGATCACCTTTCAGCAAAAGAATGTAGAATTGGCAACTGCTCAAACGGGGCTTCCTGGTAGTCAAGTCTCCAAACCAGCAGGCAATTTCCACAGCTCCGCTTCTCATAGTCTCACTCTCTCCAAACACCAAGGTAACCTGCCCAGAAAGTGAGACGAGGTAAGTTACTCACAGCAGGAAACCAGGGCTACACAACACGAACGAGAGCTACCTGCGGTCAGTGCAACGATCCAGCAAACACTGAATGTTTTCCACCACCTTAACTAGCTGCAGGATAAAACCAGATTGCAAACAGGTGAGCTCATTACCTCCAGGTGTGTGAGATAAAAGGCGGGAACCAGAACCAGTCCCACCCCTGAGACACAAAGGAGAGGTCAACTCTCTCACTCCAAACACATTCACACAGATAGACGACAGAGACGACAGAATGACCATGAAAAAAAATCTTGTTTAAAACTGCTTGAGGTCCTTATTTGAGGAGCTTCAGCTATATGAATACTGCCACCACACAGTGGCTACTTGCAAATGCAACAAAATGGGAATATTTATGCAGGGCATTAGTACATCCTGATAGGCATGTAGCAGGAAGAAGAATTTTGGTAAACTCCAATCCAGTGCAGTTAAAAAATCTAGTCCATCCAGGTTTTTAGTCCTCCCTATTATATGATCTTAATCGTGTGTAACGTCAACACATCAACCAGGAAATTAGGCTGGGTGGAAAAATGCTGCTAATAAATTAAGCAAAAATCTCCGATGGACAATATTCAAATATTATCAGAGTAAAGAAAAAAATGCACTTCCCTTTATCATGAAGTCCGAGTCCATCAGACTCAAGAAGACTGTCAGCAGATTCAGCTCCAAAAGGTCAGCAGGCCCCATCGTCCCAGCCAACAGGAAAATACAAGAAGTGATGATAATGTAAGCGGCGCTTCACATGTAATCCAGTTAGAAGGCAAGATAGATCCTTTGCTTTATTTTGACCTGTGCTGTTTAATAAGAGGTGTTTGCTCTTCACACCTTGTGCATGCAGAACTAGACAGAACTAATCGCATTCAAATTTAGTCAAAACTACCACCATTTCAAATCAGTCTAGTAAATTAGAACTGATTGAAAGGTGTGAGAACACAACGTACATCACAGTTTGTTGCGTATGCGGCTTTTTACCAGTCAGGGTGCCCATGCTGAGCCCTGCCCACCACTGCTATACCAACAATGGACATGTGAGCATCAGAACTGGACCACAGAGCAATGAAAGAAGGTGGCCTGCTCTGATGAATCACACTTTCTTTTACATCATGTGGATAGATGGGTGATTGTGCGTCACTCACCTGGGGAACACCTGGCACCAGGTTGCACTGTTGGAAGAAGGTAAGCTCTACTTCCCCACTCGTAATTGTCTTCAACTGTGTTTCTCTTCCTGTTTCCTCTGTCATCCAATTATTTTGGTATTTTGAAGTGATCGGTTAGTACGCAATGATTTCATGCTTGCTGATCTCTAATCTGGAATCGAGCTTGCTCCAGAGCAGGTTAGGCCTGCAGCATGAATCACCATACAGGAAACCCAGGGTTAACTCTGATGTTACCTGGATAAGATGAAATCCTGCTTCAGAGCACAGGCCCCTGGTGTCCCTCTGTAAAGAAAATGTGTTTAAACAGGCCCCTGAAGTCCATTTAAAAGTGCACATGTACCATCCACAAACACAACCAAACAAATTCTGCTCTTACAGGGATTAAACACATCATGCTGCTCTCATAAAAAAAATTTAAAACCAAGGAAAGTGTGTGTGTGTGTGTGTGTGTGTGTGTGTGTGTGTGTGTGTGTGTGTGTGTGTGTGTGTGTGTGTGTGTGTGTGTGTTTGAATCCCTTTCTTTGTGTGATAAATCCTTTGAAATAAAGAGGCAATTATAGAATCCAAATGTATGCAACAGCTTTTGTTAATGACATAATAATCAAACATCAAATCCTGGAAACAAATGAGTGCTCCACAAACTTTAACTTTTTCTCTTTTGAGGAGGAGATGAAAGCCAAAGTGGCAGAGCTCCATATGATTTTCTCTCCTGGAGACAACAATCCATTCCCATTAGGGTGTCATCTCATTCCCACTGCTGTCCTTAAAGGGATTAAGGAGCATAGTTACAGTCCAGGATATGAATACTGAACAAAGATCCATTATTTTTACTCCTTGCATCTTGCGTTTAGATTTTGTACAAGTGTTGTACTGTGCTGTAATATCACGCCATCTCTGAGATGATTGGTTTTCTGAATTAAACTGAAATTTGAGACAATACTGATGGCGCAGCAGCCCTACTCGTTTTGTCTTTGAGGCCCTGAAATTGAAAACTGCTGTGGAGTTGAGCAGCACAGCTGCAATAACAGCTCAAGAGGTTCCAGAGTTGCTGTTTAATGCTTCAGGGTTCAATCTCACAGGGATTACATTTAGAGCAAATGCACTAATGGACAGTGAAGCAGAGACGCGACAGTTACGTTGAAAAGCAGCTACATGGTAAAATAAATCTTTGACGGGCATTATTCTGTAGGCTCGGAGTAACATTTCACAGGGAGGAACTGCAGGGAGAAAGCTGTTAGTAAGCAATCTGTCCAAATGTGATGGGGAGCGGGGGCTTAACGGGAGGTAAAATTATGGTGTGAGAGATTTTTCTTTATCTGAGAGACCGCAGGTGATCTGAGAAAATGTATCAAAACAATTACAGCAGAGAGAGGCCGAAAAACAATTTCAGGAGGCAATCAGCCCATTTGGGATGGGTCAGTGAGAAGTCGAGTATAAGAAAGTGTTTGTGTGAGATGCAGAAAAAAAATCTGCAATAAGAAAACATACGTGGTAAAGGTGAGCATCCACTCAGGGACGGAACGGCAGTCGCTCCATTTTTACAAGTAAAGCACACGTGGAAAAATTATTCAACTTGATCATCTGAAACTGTAAGTAAAAGGCTTTTTTGAAGCAGTGTTGAAGCACAAAGCTGGAGGTGCATTTCCAAATGGCTCATGTCGTACATGCAGAAAAACACTGTACATCTTATGACTGCCTGACACTCTTGTCCTACATGATTTCTCCAGCCCTGAATGCCCACCGTACCACACTCAGTTATTTTCTTATGGAAAGCTGATTGCTGCTATGCATGAAAGCG
Source organism: Pterophyllum scalare (assembly GCA_024447675.2). NCBI lineage: Eukaryota > Metazoa > Chordata > Actinopteri > Cichliformes > Cichlidae > Pterophyllum > Pterophyllum scalare. Next base: position 114,839 of record JAMQGT020011546.1, on the reverse strand, counting down.
AGGGCTCTTCAGATGCAGATTTCGAGAGCCACGACTTTTACACTGAGCAAAATAGCACTTCAATTTGTATGCAATGTGAGGAAAATATCAGAAAACAAAAGGGGGAAAAATCTGTGCTCTCTGAATTACAACAGTCTGTTCTGGAAGGAATCTACTCCTTCAATATTCAGATGCAGTCACAATGTTTTATAGGTCTTAGTGGTGAATGATTGTCTCCAACTTAAAACGATGAATTAACCATACTACCATTTTTTTCTTTTCTTTTCTTTTCTTTTTTTTGGTCATGGTGCACATTGCACTAAATGATGTATTTTTGCTATGATCTCCTCATCTGGTAAAAGTCCTCTTCTCCACTCCTAATGGTTTTTCATATTAGCAAGCTTTAAACAGCTAATATGCTTTGTGAATCATTTTAATATTTACTGAGATTTAGTCATTGCTTAAAAGGGAAATTGTTGGAAGAGATAATATAATCATGTAATCATAATTTTCTGACAGTTTCATCACTAGGAGCTACTTTTACAACTAGGAAACTTTGCAAATGAGGGTCTAAGAGTGCCACATGTGGGGTCCCGGTGGCAAAGATAAATTAAGTTACTGGACATCCTTTTTTCTGTTTGGCCACATCTTCTCACTGCCCTCTCGCTTAATGCTCTTGTTTATGGGGCAGCACGGCCACAACTATCCCTAGCACTCTCCTACAGCTTCTTATATATAGTTGTCTCACTTTGCTACAGTTCCATACATCATTACTCCTCTTCCTCCTCCACACGCCGCCTGTTTCCCAGATAAAAATGTTTATCTAAGCAACTCCAGGTTTGCAAAGTGTCATAACTGCCCATTAAACATGTTTTACAATGCTCACACTGTGCTCCACAGTTTTTAAATTAGCTGATGTTATGAGCACACGCACACAGCAGCATCAGCGGAGTGCAGCGAACAGTCAGTGGACCAAAGAGAGATTAAAAGGTTTAGCTGAAAGACAAAGCTGGAAGAAAATTGGGTATGCAAGATGTTTGGCCCTGAAGCAACGAGAGACAATCTGCAGATGCACCAAAGTGAGATGACGCCTGTGTGTGTGTGTGTGTGTGTGTGTGTGTGTGTGTGTGTGTGTGTGTGTGTGTGTGTGTGTGTGTGTGTGTGTGTGCTGGGATCATTACTCAGCAGAACACTTGTTGGCGCGGATGAATGGATCAAAGGTGTTCAGTCGACGTGCCAGCTCAGGGATTTTTTTTTTTTTGGTAGGCATCACCGGTCTGGGAAAGCTGAGAACTTGTTTCTCTTCTGATTCAATTTGTCAGGAGATACTTTAAAGTTCTCCCTTTTTATTAAGACCCCAACGTTTTCAAAGGCCGATGTCATCACTCTCACATGGGCTGGAAGGTGTCATTTGTCATGTAGACAGGAGGGGGCTGACACACATGCTCACAGGCTGAGTGACAAGGATACAGCCAGCAGGGATTAAAGAGGAATTCAGATCAGGAAGGGGGATTTTTTTCCCCGAGTTTCACTCATTTAACATGGCTTTTGTGGGGAAATCTTGTGCGAAGGAAACTAAAATCATACTCTGATGTCCGCAGACGCACTCATTAAATGAAGACCATGTAAAATGTTTGAGTTAGCAGTGACTCAGCGGGAACCAAAAACAAAACACCTGTCCTTCTGGCTTATTCAGTAATATCAAAAAACAGGAAAAATTAAGCCAGAGGAGTGGTGGATAAAGATGTGTGGAGGCGTGAGAGCAAAATCTTCCAGTTGAAGACTTTGCTGTGCTTCACTCTAAACCTGCCGTATCACAAGTAAGTATTTCATGTGGGAAACATACAGAAGCAGGGTCTGGGACCGAGCCAGCAACAAAAAGCAAAGCCACTTGCCTAAAATGGTGTCGGATATCTGCGGCATTCCTGAAGCTGCCAGATGTTTCAGTTAAGTTTCTAACACATACTACTGATATCTTCAAGCCCAGCTGAGATTTACCAGAGGAAAGAAGTAAGAACAAATCCATTTAGCACAGATGGAACAGTGGTGGGTTGAGTTAGTTAAAAAAAAAAAAAAAGCACCGCTGTTTCTGAAGGAAGAGATAAGCTGAACAGAATGTTTAATATTTTATAGCACCCAGCTTTTGATCTCATGAGAGTTACCAGATTTACAAAAGGCTCCGCTTGCATTAAGTATGCTTCAGCATCCTAACTGCAATATTTTACTTTTGATTTATATACATTTTGCTGGCAAACCTACGGAGAAAGGAAAAAATAGAATGTAATTCTAAAACTTTGTGATAATACATTTGGTTGATGAAAGAAGACAGGTTTAATCAAAGTGATAGATCTCTGTATTTAAAGTAGTTTGTTTTTAATTCATTCAAACTAAACAAGACAAAAATAATTACATTTAATTATGCTAGAAAAATCCTTTGGGGTAGCATAAAGGCATCCTGTCACGGTTCTGGGCCGGTGGCCCAGTGTCTTGCTTTGTGTTCAGGTCTGCGTCCTTGTCTGGTGTCAAGTCTGCGTCTCTGTTCCCCTGTGCCACTTCCTGTTTTCTTTTGACAGTCTTGTGTTCCCTGTGTTTTGTGTTTAGTTTACTTCCCCTTGTGAATTTAGGTTAATTTGGTTCACCTGTGTTCCCTCCTGTGTTCTATTCCCTCATCAGTCCCCTCGTGTATTTAAGCCCTTGATTTTCCTTTGTTCTTTGTTCGGGTCCTTGTTGTCTGTTCGTCTATGTGATGTCGGCTGCGTGTTCAGTTTCGAGTCTTTGAGTTGTTTCGAGTTTCTGTATTCAGTCTTGTGTAGCTGGCCCTGGTCAGCAGTTGAATAAAAGTAAAACACACGTCCGCACCTGTCTGCGTCCTGCTTTGGGGTCCTCCCTGCCCTCCCAGCACCAGCCGTGACACATCCATCCATCCATCATCTTCCACTTATATAAAGTTGGGCGACGGTAGCAGCAGGGTATTCCAGATATCCTTCTCCCCAGCCACACTTTCCAGTTCCTCCTGGGGGATCCCCAGTCTTTTCCAGGGTAGGTGAGTATATATTCTTTCAAGCACGTGCCAGGTCCGCCCTGGTGTCTCCTCCCACTTGGGCATGCCTGGAGAACCTCCAAAAGTTGGTGCCCAGGAGGCTTCCTAACCACACGACCAAGCCACCTTAATCATCTCCTTTTGACCCAGACGAGAAGAAGTTCTACTCTGTGGTCCCTCCAGAAGTCCGAGCTCCTTTTCTAATTTCTTCTTCTTTCCTTACTCTTTTGGTCATTACCCATATTTCCTACCATAGGCGAGGGCTGGGACATAGATGGACTGGTAAACTGAAAGCTTTGTATTTTGGTTCAACTTTCTTCACTCTTCACTTCAACAGTCCAGTAAATTGCCTGCATTACTGCTGACACCACACCAATCCACAGGCTCAACTCACGCTCCACCTTCTCATCAATCAAGAAGATACCAAGATACTTGAACTCTTGCTTGAGGTACCTTCTCTCCCCAAATCACCATTTTCAGCCAGAGAACCACGGCCTCAGACTTGAAGTGCTGACCCTCATCGCAGCTGTTTCACACTTGGCTGCAAACGGCGTCAGTGCTGCTGAAGGTCATTCTCTGATGAAGCCAACAGAACCACATCACCCACAAAAAAGCAGATGGAGAACTGGAAAAAGTGTAACCGATTCTTCTGTGTATAGACAAATGTGCCCATAGCATGCTGCTGTTTTTGGTAACACTTTATATTTGGCTGAACTAAAGCTAACAATGAGACATGAAAAAAAGGGCACAGACACATGACTACTGACATAACACAGGAAGAACTAAACAAGGGAACATCACTGCCAGAGGCTAAGCTGTACATAGGGAACACCGGGAAGGCCAGGGTAAACTGAGAGAAGGAATATAATAAACACAGTGGAAACAAAAGCACAATAACAGGTAAGACACAAACTGAAGATAACCGACACACAGAATGTAGAAGATCAATACTCAAAACCTCTGGGCCAACAACCCTGGGACCAGGACAAATACAAGTAACTGGGTGTCCGCCCGACACATAGGCTGGGAAGGCTGCTTTTCCTAAGGAAGCTGAGATCCTTTGATGTATGCAGCACAATGCTGGAAATTTTCTATCACTCAGGTGTGGCGAGAGCAGTGTACTGTGCTGTGGTCTGCTGGTGGAGCGGCATCAGAGCTGGTGACACCAATAGACTGAATAAACTGGAAGGCTGGCTCTGTGATTGGCTGGAAGCCGTGGTGGAGAGGAGGTCACTGAACAAACTGTCATCCATCATGGATAATCCTGACCACCCTCTGCACCACTTACTGTGCAGGCAGCAGAGCTCCTTCTCTAACAGACTGATTCAGCTCCCATGTCTCAAGGACAGATATAAGAACTTGTTCATACCACATGCTGTCATGGTGCGGAGAGGCATCTGCCAGATATTATTGTTATTATTCATAATTCTGGATAATTCTGCTTATCCAATATCCAATGGAGGGTCACAGGAGCGACTTGCCTATGCCAGCTGTCATAGGGCAAGAGGGAAGGTCCACCCAGGACAGGTGTAACACAGACATATCATTCCCACTTACAGCCAGTTTAGAATCTCCAATTCGCCTAACTGCATGCATGCCTTTGGAAGAGAAACCACACAAGCATGGGGAGAACACGCAAACACCACACACAAAGGCTCCGGGCAGCCCACGGATTCGAACTCAGGATCTTTTTGCTGTGAGGTAATGTGCCAACCACGGCAACATGCTGTCTTATGATTTCAGCTGCTGTAACTAAGAATTTCCCAAATATGGAGCAAATAAAGTATTTTTCACCACTTCGTTCCTATCTTATTTTTAATTTTCTCCACGTGCGGTTTGTAGCTTGTGATCATAATTTGCTGTTGGTGTGTCCACGGGACCAAAAGGCACTCTTACCAATAACAGGTGTTACCTTTTCCGCATCGGTACTACAGTATCTCTATGGCCTGCCTAGGTCTGTGCTCTTTCTATTGCTGAAATGTAATGTTGAGCCTTTTACCTTTTAGGGGCTGTGGGGGTGTACTTTTCAGTACTGTCAGTGACAGTGTGCAGACGGCAGCACACCGGCAGTCTGCAGCACTGTGGGAACAAATGGGGCCACCTTTGAGTTGTGAAAATTGACGCACTGAAGACATTTTGCTGGCACAGTCAGAAGCAGATTCCTTCTCCTTCATCTTGACAGGCATGCTTAACTAATAATGGGCATAAAGTGCATAGAAAGACGAGCATAAACTTGTTTGTGTGAAAGACAGCTTTTTGCTTATTCCTCATAATACAGGACTTAAGTCAACCCTGACTTCACTACATGGGGAAAGCTATACTGTACATGTCCTGCCAGCCAGGATGCAGCACCTTAACCTCAAACTCCTCAGATTTTGATTATAGTCTGTGCAACACATACAATCTTATAGGACTCTCTGTAGAGCAGCCATCCTACACATGAGGTCAAACCTCATCACACGACGAGCAGCACAGCTCTCCGTGGGAGGTCTGCCTATGAAGTGTAAATCACTGAGTTTCTCTGCACTGAAAAGCAGCGGGGCTTCATGAGGAATGCTGCTGAGCTGGAAGCAGCAGTAAACATGAAAAAGATATGCAACATGTGTAAAAGAGCCCATCCAGAACAGCTTCCTTTTAATTCTCAGAAGGCTGAACTTTGGGAGCAACTCACTGCTGGCCTGTCAGAGAATTTGCACGAATCATCAGTTCATGTAATTGCAGGGCTCACAATTATGTTTTCTGCTCATGGGATGCTCAAGTTCTTTATTTGAGATAACACCCCTCAGCTATTTTCAGCTCAGGTTAATTGCTTATACAACACTCTTCTCCAGAGTTTACACGTGTGACAAGTTTGGCAAAAACCTGTTGCATTAGTTTTTCATACATATTTGTTTTGCTGTTGTCCTTCAAATGTGAGCAAAGCATGATGGACAGGTGCAGTGTGATGTAGCTGCTGTGATGCATTCCTTCTTTTCTGTTGGAGTTTTTGATATTTAAGGGAGCTCCCCGTGCCTGTGCAGACCCACAGTGGGTAGCTGTGAATAAACTGTAGGGCTATTTGGGCAAGGAGGCACATATCAATCCCACATGGGCCCCAAGTGGGCGTGCACATACAGGACCCACAATAGTTTTGCCCATTTGGGGGCACCTTAATGGGTTTTCTGTGTGATGCCCATGTGGGACCCATAGCAGCTTTTTTCTTGTGAATGTTAGCTGACTTTAGCTAACATTAGCCAGACAAATTACTCGATAGCCTTTGTAGCAGATAGCTTCAGTTGCTCATTAACATTGTCAGCACTAGTGATTGTTTTCTTGTCCTTATTTGTTGTGTTGTGTGCCGGTAATTTGCTCACATTTTTAATCACTGGACTCTATTTGTAAGCTATTAGTGTTAAGAGAGTGCGGCAAGGCAATCATGATCAAGCATAACCATCATATCCTTTATCACTGAGTCTGTTACATAGAATTCACTCCACAGCCTGTGAGAGGAAAGCAGGAGAGAGTTGTTTAAGGTCTTTGTTGCAAGCCATTCAGACATTTGACTGCAAAAATTAAACAAAAATCATATTCTGAAAACACTTGTAGGTGATTTAATACCTGGAGCTAACCTCCTTTTGTGGTTTATCAAAAAAAAAAAAACACTTCACTATCCTCACATTTTAGACAAGGACTAAAAAGCACAACAACCTAAACAGGTAGGCATGGCAACAAAAAGAGGCGAAAGCAATATTCAGTTTCTGGGTACAAAAAAAGAGTGTTGCCAAGCTGTGGCAAGTCCACACAGCTTTTCTGATGGAGGTATAAATACAGGTTTGCCCTGTAGGGTATGAGTGAGAGAGAGAAGGTGAATGAGAAAGAAGGAGGATTACTACAAAGCTAAGAAGCTGGTTGTTTCAGAAGATACACTCCCCTGTTCATAACACGGAAGCTGAGGTGCTTTATGAAAACTGGATCAGTATCATAGGAAAATCTCTCATGATGATCACACATCTCCTGCAAATCCCCTTGCTTTGCTCTTGTTCACGTCTACAGAAACAGTAGGAGCATTTTAGCCAGAATCATCCTTTAATATACGGGATGTGCTCTGTGGGGTCATTAAAACTGCCTCAGTGGTGTCACTTAGGTAAGGATACTAAAAAAAGGTGCTAAAGAGCAAAATCCACTCAAATTCAGCCTGCTGCCATCTGGCAAGGCATAAAGCATCTATCATCAGAATTCAGAGCAGTTCTTTCCCCATGCTGCATGAGGAGTAACTCTTCCTTTAAGCTAAATAATAATAAATGAGTAAATTACTTAATCATCCTTTTTTTTTTAGTAGTACTACAGTAGGGCTACATCTGCAGGTTTCTGATCCGATCGTGGTTTGCATGATGATGAATGGAATGGAAGAGGACAGGAAGAGAATATGGCAACAGGACAACTGAGGCAGATAATGCAAATTACTTTGTGACAAGTTTAACTAGTTAATAGTTAAACAGAGTTGACTCTCCTACATTTTGCTAACATTGTGCAGAGCATATTAAAGAGCATGCGCTAATGCATAAAGCTGCGGTTCTGTTTGTAAATGAGAAACTAGTTCTCAAACATTTTTACCTGGTAAAATAAAGGTCTAAAAAAAAAAAAGTAATCATTGTATCTTTCTGTGAACAAAAGAAAAAAACAGCAAAGTTCTATGATGTGTTGCGATTTGGATCCATACAAATGGATCAAGAAAAATATGCATAATTGTTAACTCTTAATTGCCCGTAGGTATGAATGTGAGTGTGAATGGTTGTCTGTCGCTCTGTGTTGGCCCTGCGACAGGCTGGCGACCTGTACAGGGTGTACCCTGCCTCTCTCCCTATGTCAGCTGGGAGAGGCCCCCCCGCAACCCTGAACAGGACAAGCGGAAGTGGATGGATGATAATGCGTTACTGCATAAGATGTTCACATATCTTGTATGTTTATTTTGTGTTTTCTCACAAATAAAGCTGTAGTTTAGGCTAAGACTGTCCACACACACAGACTCCTTAACCTGCCACACACAGCGTCGTGCAGGACAAAGTCACGGGCACCACAGCCTGAGCAGAGAAGCCCAGACCTCCCTGTCCTCAGCCTCCTCCTCCAGCTTACTCCTGATTCAGACCTCTGCAGAGCTGCAACATAACCTTGTTAAGTGGCTGATGTTGTTGCTGCATTCATTCTTGTGCAGGTGCATTGCATGTATTAATTACCGTGTGGTTAGCCTAGTGTTTTGCATGTGGTGCTGGTGACAGAAACATATTTTTCCCTCCTCTGTCCTCCTTTGTTGTGTTTTTTTTTTTTTGTGCATATTCCCTTTAGATCATCGTCTCTGCTTGCCTTTCTATAAAAGTCACCACCTCTAAGTGATGTCTTAGAGCTCAATGCTAGCAAAAGGCTAGTGTTAGGCTGGGAAATGCAGTTGTATGACTGTGTCATCACCCTGCATCGATCTGCTTGTGTGCTTGTTTTTACTAATGCAGGATAAAAACGTTTTATGACACAGCAAATCTTTTACAGTGAAGTGTGATTAGAGTCCTGCATGTGTTTCTGTGATCCTCAGGTAAACCTTCATCATTCTGTTTTTACCTTCATTTGTTTTGTTGGTATTTCATTATTTTCTCCAGAAGCTTTGGTGTTTTTAATGTTAACCTGCGCAAACATAATTGAAGCTGCGCCGCTCTTTCCAAAGTTCCATCTCTGCGCTCATCAGGACTCGGTTAATGAACTGTGAGATGAGATCAGATCAGCAGGGGAAATTTCACTCCCTGACATTTTCGTCAGATGTGATATTTGTAGGGAAACAGTGAGGAAACCATCAATTAATATACCAACAATTATGCATTATAGCAAGTGAGTGGGCCCATCCCAGGACTGTTCCCAGAAAGACTAATTGAATAATAAGATAATTACAGCCAGGAAAAACACTGAACAGTAAGCATTCATGTCACACTGACAGTTATGATAAAGTTATAATTCTCACAGTAGAATAATTTAAATGGATTAAAAAAAAAAAAAAGAACAAGAGGAATGAATTAAATCAAATCCTGAGCAGGTCTTCCCACGTGGTTCAGATTTGGATTACAAGCGTCACCTAAACATCAAAGTTTTCAGGTGATACATTTAAGCAAAATGTTCAAAGTGCGAGAAGGACTAAAATGGGGAAATGGATTTACATATAAATTTGAGTTTCATTCTGCCAGCATGAAGCTTATCTTCAGTCACGGGACAAATGTACTGTTGATGATGAATAACAATTTCACACACCAGATATTCCTCCTCACTTCGGTCTTCATCACACATTGTGTGTATTTGGCACAGTGTAGTCTCTGCACAGCGAGCTCCTGCAGAGAGGAGGACAACACATACTGAGGGAGAAGTTGGTGCACACAGACCAAACAGTCAGAGTCCACCGTTTCCTCTTACAGCTGCTGCAGATGTTTAGGAGACATTATTATTGCTTTGTTTCTTTAGGACAATGATGCATATTCTTTTTTTTTTTTTCCTGGGTTCATTTTTGATCAGGACACATCCTTTAATTGCTGATTAAAAAAAAAAAATCTAAAATTGTCTTCATTCATCTGCTGTTTGTTACTTTGTAACTGGACAATTTTCATCCTTATCAGGCGGTTCTAAAAGCTTTCAGCTGATTCAAACACACTTGTAAAGCAAAAGGGACTAAAGAGAGACATCATATTTCTCTTCATTGGCTCCAGCCTGGAGCTGGTCTCCAATGGCTGGAGTCTAGCCAATTTTATATACGTACTATAGCACTAAATCCTGCATGTTCCCTGGTAGTGCCTAATGACGGCCACAACGGCAAGCTCTAATTGACCAATATGTCAATTATGAGAGAATATGAGAGACTAAAGCAGGTGATGTTATCTTGGACTCCGTTCCCCTGTATTCCTTTCCAACGGCTCCAGGTGCTGCCTCCTCTCCAAGTCATTGGCTGAAGCTCGGCTCCTGCAGTCAAACTGAGGAGCTGAACAAGAACATTTCCCAGTCAAGCGGACTAAAAATATAAATTGTATTTAACTGATCACTCTTCACATTCAAATACTTAACTTCTCTTCATTTTAAAGACATCTCACTGAGATTTGGCTGAGATCACATGTGCTACCAAGCTTTCAATTAAAGGAATTCCCTTCAAATATAGTTACTGGATCCAATTAGACGTGTAGCTCGCCATCCAAGAGGTCAGTGATGATCAGAATGTGTATGGAAGGCTCTGTGCTGCCTGTGTGTCCTCCGCTGTGCTCTGACTGCACAGCGAGTACTCTGTGCGCATCCCCCAGTCACAACAAGGGATTATAATCCTGGTCTTATGCACTATGTGTTCTACATAATCTACCACATAATTCAAATGTATGTGTCATTTGTCAGACATGGATAATAAAAAATGATTTGATTCAAAATAAAGTTTTCAAGGATGTTAATAAAGGGATAATGCACTGCAGGACGACAACAAATTAGTTTTACTGAATCAAACCAAATACAGATTTTCCTTCAACTGGGTCATCCGATTCACGAAGAGAAGTTTGCTTACGTGCAGTTTGAGTTATGTAAAAATCAACCGTGCTGCCCTGTGAGTGGGAGGAAAAAACAAACAGGAAGTCAAAGAAGGCGACCAGATACGGGCTTCTGTGAAGCATGGAACGGATGAGCGTCGTCTCTGTGCCAGTCTGGAGACGACGGTGATTCTGACCGCGGGGCAGCTGATCAGGAAACTCACGTAAAACTCAATAGAAAATAAAATAAGAAAAATAACAGAAAAGCTGCAGACACACTCCCACAACCTCCAACACCTGTGTTAGAGCAAAATCATGTAAACATATGCAGCACTGATGCTGACATCCACCCCTCACAGAAAACTGTAGGAGTTTCAGCTAAAGTGAAGACAAGCTGGAAATGGACAAAGGGACATGAAATCCATTTCAATTTGACCAAGGTCACACAGGTCACACATTCAGCTGTTTACCTCAACAGGGATGAAAGCAGAAGGATTAAAGGCTACACTTCTATGCTGTAAAATACTACCTTACAGTATTATGTGTGGATCAGTGAAATTAATGCCAAACCAGTTTCCATTTCAAAAGGTCAAGATTTTTTAGAAAGTCCTGCTTCGCCGAAGCAAACCTGGAATTCAGAGCTGGAGATCCCTTCAAGAACTTTGCTTAAAAATTACAGAAGAGCTTCTGCTTTATATAGATGCAAAAAATAAAAAAAAACAAAAGCATATCGATGGCTGTTTGAAAACAGGCACATTTGCGAATCACAACAGGCGTCAGTTATTAGCTGCAAGTGTCTGTGATAGCAACATTATTCTTTACACGCGTGTCAGGACAGGGAAGCTGTTACGAGGACTTCATTTTGTTACGATGGCTTCAGCATCCTAACTGTGACGCATCCCATTGCTGTTAACATATATCATCCTATCACATCGCTCAGATTTTATATTTTGTTGTGTTTTTTTTCCCTCTGAGGTGTTCACTGATCTGTGGTCAGCACTCAGTGACATCAAAACACCACAGCAGCTGAAGTGACTGTTTGTTAGTCACTGTGGTGTCTGATTGGACTAAAACCCTGCAGACTCTCCCCCTGTGTGGCTGCTCATCTCTGACCCAGAGTCCCGCTCTGTGGGAGCGAAGCCCTCAGGTCCCTCCATTTCTCATGGCTTGTGCCACAGATGCAATCATTCCCTTGAGCCTAGACGCACATAAACTGTGGAAGTCAGGCCGCACCTGGATGCACTTTCCACTTGCCTCAGGTCAGTTCTGCTCCCTTTGGAGTTTGTTTTCACCTGAGCTTGTTAGCATTAATTTCATTAAGTCAAATTGCCTTTAAAACAAATAAGGGCTCATTGCCAAAAGTTTTCTCAACCACTCCAAAATTGTGATTTTAATTGCATTCAGACCCCAGCTCTCCTTTCAAGACCCTTGAAATGCCACTGACACGGAATTTCTTCTGCAGCAGCAGACCGACTCCAGAGACCGAAAGAAATTAACCAACACAGACCTCATTAGCCCGAGTTTATTGAAGCTTGACCATCTCGGATGCCATGAAGGGAATTCTGGCCGAAAATACAATTGCATTTTAAATGTCAGTGACTTTATTTCAGATGCTTTCATTACCGACTAACGCGACTAATCTAGAAAATTCACATTAGTATTCGTTTTTGTAAATGTTTTTGATTTTCTGGAACCAAATTAGGTTTTATCTGCCAAACACAACAAATTCAGTTCAGTTTTATTTACATAGCTCCAAATCACAACAAACAGCCGCCTGGTTTAGACAGCACGTTTCAGTCACACTGCTGTTATGAATTTAGTTAAAAGCAGCCTTAAAAATTAAAAATGCTACAAAATTAAGATGCAGCTGCGCCAGGTGTCTTGACAATGGGAGGTCAGAGGTTTGAGTGACCCTTGACGTTTATATTTATTTATTTATTGATGTTCTTTACCGACACTCGATCTATAATTCCTTCACTTCACTTTATTCTAATTGATGAAAAGTTAACATAACAAATTTTTAAACACAAACTTTCTCTTTATGTCTAACGAGGATATATGACACTTTCAACGAAGACATGCAGTCAGCAGTGAAATCACATCGTGGTATGACTTTCACTTTGGAACTATGTTTTAACAAAGACTCGACATCAAGAGAAGACAGTCCGTCAGCGGTTAATCGTGGTCAGGATGTTTGCCGGATAATTGAAGACTGCGATGCTGAGATTATATTAATTCACTCAGATAATTGCTGCGTTTTGCACCATTCCACTGTGATTTAAGCCAACCAGAAAGGTTATTTGTTCAAGCTAATTCAACTCTGTCAAATGCTCAGCCAACATAATTGAAATATTGAGCTACTGGAGTCAGCTGCCATGTTTATAGTCTGAACAAAATGATGCAAATTGCTTCATTATCTCAGGGAGCCAGAGTTAGTCTGTGCACAATGCCTGCCTTAAGGCATAAAGGCACAAAGGAAGGAGCTCTGTGTATAGATTGGTGCCAGAAGATCACTGACATTTAGGGGTTTCTCTTTATTTCTTTTTTTTAATAAAATCTCACAGTCATTTACCACCTTCATTCAGGGGCTCGAGAGACCTGTTGTCATAGAGATAAACTGTTCATCCCAAATATAAATAAATGAGCAGGTGATGAAGAAACTAATTGCAATCAGTATTGTTTTAAATGGCAGGCAGAGGGTGCCTGACACTGCATTTAATAACCTCGCAACATAATATTGGTAACAGCACTGCGAGTGTGTATCTGCACGTGGAATGACAGCGTTATCGTCCTTTACGAACATTAAAAGCAGTGAAAGCCTATCGGTGAAATGCTGTCAGTTAAAGCTTAAGCAGGAAGATGCTGTGTAAACTGAATAAAAACAGAATGCAGTGATTTGATAAACCCATGTTTTATTCACAATAAAACATTTTTAAAAAATCAAATATCAAATGAAAAAAATTTAACATTTTAAGAAATATATAAGGTCATTTTTGATTTGATGGCAGGAACAGGTTTCAAGGACAATGTGCAGCATCCTCTCTTCTTTTAACGACGGTCCGTAAACATCTGGGAACTGAGGGGAGCAGGTGAGCTGGACTTCTGGGAGAGGAATGTCCGATTCCTGTCCGATGGAGGATTCTAGCTGCTCAGCAGTCCTGGCTCTATTTCCTGGATTTTTTTTGTTTACTGAAGCACCAAATGCTTTCAGCTGGTGGAAGGTCTGGACTGCAGGCAGGCATGGAAAAGCAAAATATCTCACTTTAAACATTTGATATTTTCTCTGTTTTCTATGGTGAGCGAACTACGAGTTTATGGGATTTGCAAATCATTGCATTCTGTTTTTATTTATATTTACACACCATCCCAACATTTTGGAACTGGGTTTACACACACACACACACACACACACACACACACACACACACACACAAAGCAATAAAACAACATACAGCTTTCATTTCTGAGCCTGTGTGTGTGTGTGTGTGTGTGTGTGTGTATGTGTGTGTGTGTGTGTGTGTGTGTGTGTGCGTGTGTGTGTGTGTGCCGTACCACAGTGGGCAGCTTACTCTCTGTGTGGACTCCTATAACCTTTTAGTAGGACCAGAGCACTGTGACACACACACTGCTGTAAGCCGGGGTCACAAATACACAGACACACACCAACATATTTGCTGACCTCTTATTAACAGGCCACCTATGAATAAAAGGTCAGTGTTTGTGACCTTTAAAGTTACATTTACATTTAAATTCCCATTCTGAATGCCAACATGTCACAGTAGGAGAAATATGTACATACCCGTATTTTTCCAGGTACGGGTAAGAAAAGAACATAACATATTCTGTGTAGTTTTCTGATTTTGGAGCAGCAGTACTATTTTAATGCTTTAAATCTAGTATATAATATATATATATATATATATATATATATATATATATATATATATATGAGGTCTTTTTTGTCCTCCAAGCTCAGGTCCTCAGTGCAGCTCAGTTTTTCCTAGTGCTGGTGTTCCTTAGTATGTTAAGGTTTCCTTTGCACTGTCTGCTTCATGTTTATATTTTTGCCATTAGCCTAATAATAGGCTCACTTTTTGCTAAACTCTGCCTGACCCCATGTATCTGCACTTTACATTTAGCCTTCATGGTTTGCAGATGGTAACATAAAGTACGTGGATGTCCCTTGCTAACCAGATTTTCTGGAGTAACTTAGCAGTGCACCCTCTCAAAAGAAAAAAAAAATCAATCTAGGATTGAGGCTTTGAAATATACGTCCACAGACAAATGAGTGACATCATGTTGGCTACATCCATCTTTTACATACAGTCTTTGACAGAGGTTCTTAAAGTTTTGATAGCTGAGTGCCAACTTAGGGAGCCTACACACTACGGAGCACTACATAAGGTGTTCCAGTGTTACCTGCATGTTTCAGCGCCACGACGGCTGTAACAGAAGTTCTGAAAATGAAGAACTGAAGAGAACCGCTTCTTTAGTATTACACAAAGTTCAACAAGGGAATGTGAAAGGGTAGGCTACAGTCTTTCCATGCCACACTTTGATAACCATGGGTCGACGGTCCCGTCCCTACCACCGCTGTGGTGTGTATCGAAGCATTTCAGACACTTACTGTAAATCACCACATAACAGTGGGAACTGCTGGAGCCAAAGAGAAACAAGATTTTTAATTTGCTCAGTTAAACCGAAACAACAGTCGCTGCTTCCAGGAAGAAACTGCTGACTGTATGATCCCCACTTTCCCCTGAGCCTGTTTTCGGTCTGCTGCTGCTGCTGCTCACCGCTCCTTGTTTCCTCCCAGCTTTGACCTCTGCCTCCCAACCTGCTGAGCTCACGCTGGATTTGCCAGACAGTCAGACCTCAGTGCTCGCCTCACTGTAAGCTCATTAGTATTGCAGGCCAAAGTTGCTCCTATCTGTTGTGTCAGTCTGCAAGTCACGAGTTCAAATCCTGTTTACACAGGTTCCACTTACTTAACCTCAAAAAAAGGTGCGAGAGAGTTTAAATCTCACTGTCACAAAACATCCTGTAATTACCAAAAGTGTCTCATCGTATTTCCTTTATGCTTGAAAGGATCGTGTTTAAACACTCCCGTGTATGACTTTGATTATTTACCACACCGAATTAGCTCTTCATTGGTCTTATTAATTGGAGCAAATAAAGAAAACCAGTTTTCTGATTGTATTTGTCTCATTAAACTGATATTTTGTCACTCTCAAAGAGGATGTTTGCCATTGTTGCTTGCTACTGAACAGAAAACTGCCCCGGTCATTTGGTGTGGCTGTGAGAGACAAAGCAGAAGGAGAGAATGCTTTAATGAAAGAGCAGAAGGCTTTTGTCTCCTCCCTTCCCTCCAGATTGAATTAACACTATTTCTCATCATTATTTCCTTTAGATTGCTGATCATCCCATTAGGCCCACTGCATCCTCTTCTCATAGCATCAATCTCATTATTCAGTCCATCCCCATGTTCTCCGTCTCCTCGCCCTCTTTTTCCCCTTCCTCATTCTCAGCCGGACGCTGAGCCTAAACCCAAACGTCCCATTGAGCCCCCTGCCATCTCAAAAATAATCCCAGTGACTGGAGACAGACGGCTGGAAGGGTGGAGAGCACAGTGGGGATGAGAGGCTGTGATACAGCTCTGGCAGAATAATGAGGATGGAAATGGATGAAAGAGTAAAGTGGCGGTGGGGAAAGAATTGTAGAACAATGGACAGGAGTAAGAGGAAGGGTGGATAATTGAGTCTCCTCTACACCCAGGTCATTTTATTATTATTCGTTGGAGCCGTTCATCAACATTTCTGTGACTCTGCCAGTTTCTCTTAGCTGGGTAGTTTTTAATGTTACAGTCCCACAGCGCTGATGCTGACGCAGCAGAAAACCTGCGGCTTCCCTGGGGAACAAAAGTGAGAAACAGACACTGGACTCCTGCTCACGTGAAATTTTGGTGGTAGTTTAGTCACGTACTGTATAGATAATGTTTTATTCTAAAAGGGGCCTGTTATGCGATTCCTTATTTCTGTCATATACATTTACATTCAGGATTAAAATGAAAGTATAACCGCTTTAAAATGTACATTTTTTTGTATCAGAACATAATAAAATAATCTGTTTTTCCTCCAAAAACGCAGAAGCGGTGGGTGAAAAACTCTGGACACCTTTAGTGCTTCCATAGGAGTTCGGAGGGTAACCAGGTGCTGATAACCAGCAGTATGAGCATCTCTATGAAAGCAGCAGTTTCAGCAGTTTGCTGGTCGAGAACATTCAGCTGTTTATTAGCACAATGCCAAAGTTCTCAGTGTCATCATACTTTATGTTATTGTCAAGGTATTTATGTAACTTTCTTTTGTGCTGCATGTCACGGAGATGAAAATTTCAATGCAAAGCTGAAGCATTCAGTGAAAGCAAGCAGACGTGTGGCCCTATGCAAGAGACCAGAGATGAGCGAAAATCCTGTTTCCCAAAGAAACACTAGGAAAAATCCAAACAAAATGTGATATCTGTAAGTGCAATGATACCCCAGACACTGTGAGGGTCTGCGGGGTCTACATGTACTGAGGCAGCCTGATCTCATGGGAAAATGTCACACTGTTGCACTGAAATGCTGAATTTCACAAACTTCAGTAAGACCAGGTTGACTGCTGAGAGATGTGAGCAGAAGACATGAGTAAAAGAAGTTGAGTAATTTCAAAATCAAATAGGATCTATCCAGCTCATTTTCCCCTCTTTTCTCCTGGAGTCACAACAATCATTGCATCCTGTAATCCTGAGTTAGAGATAGAAGTGTGTGTGTGTGTGTGTGTGTGTGTGTGTGTGTGTGTGTGTGTGTGTGTGTGAGAGAGAGAAACAGGGAGAGTGCGTTTGGTCAGACGCCACAGTCTGTCACATCACCTTAAAACACTCGTTTGAGTTGAATGGGCTCACAATGGTGTTGATTATACTTGCATGTATGGTTGAAATGTGGTTTCTCGAGCCTCTTTGGCTCAAATTGTGGCCGATAATGACCGCAGACCTTTGCCATGATGAACCCGAAAAGAAATATGCAGTGGTTACACTTTTTAAAAGAAAGAAGATTAAAGCCCAAATCAAACCTAACTGTTTTTTTTTTTTTTTTTTGCACCATTATTATTACACCCCTAGTTTGCTGATCAGCAATTTAAAAATATGCTTATTGGAGCAGCTCGGTTGTGTCTCCCTGGCTGTTAAACACAGTTTTTACCAGCTATAGTGGGTCACTAAAGGTACAGTCAGGTTCAGACATTTCCACCTTCAGGTGTGCTGCATTGGCTGAAATGATTCCCTATTTGCTCTGAAGCGAATATGCTTTTACCATTTTAAGAATCCTGAGTCTATACTATGTAATGTGTGACATCATGATGATGCACAATCACAATGATTCATCTGTGTCTGAAATTCAGTAGTAGGCTATTTAAAAGTAAGCCAGGGATTTTGGACACAGTCCAGCTTCTTTTACACAAATATGCAACAGCAAAGTTTGAATATGGTTTGAAAGTCCAGCAAACAATCAGATGAGGCTGCTGTGGTCTGTTTTTCACACTTTAAGCGCTCGGGGGCTGTTTTCACTGTGTTTACTCCAGCACTGCAGTCCACTCTCATTAACAGCTCTCGCTCTTGTCAACATCGCCAGAAACCTCCCCGCAGCCCAGTTTGCACCCCGACCACCAACACAATAAAAACATTTCAGCCCCCCACCCACCCCCCCGGATTCTTAGGTGGAAGCATTTCAGAAAACACTGTAAATAATTAAGATTGATCATCAGGTTAGAACTGGTGGACTGTACAAAGCAAGGTCTGACTTCAATTTTTCTTCTGTTTTCTGATCATTTATGACGTTGTGGATTTTTTTTTAAAGTTACTGTTTAGATAGTATGGAAATTTAAAATTAAATTAATGCACTACTGGGAGCATGTGTGAAAAGTGGCACCCATAGACTGTAAATAAAGATGGACGTAGCCACAGTGATGTCACCCACTGGCTCGTGGACCTGCATGTAGAAGCCTCAGAGTTTGTTTTGTTTTGTGTTTTGGAGCCAGAAGTGGCCGGTGGGCTCAGTGCTAATTTATCAGGTCCAAGCTACACAAACAGCCCACAGAGATAGAAATTTGAAGCGCAAACTTCTTTGATGAGCTTTGCCTCACAGCAGATCATTATATTTGACAAATAGTGCAATTAAAACCCTCAAATGCACAAAGTTGTCGAGAGATCACGTTCAGCTGTTTGAGGACCACCACAATCCTATCTAACACTCCATAATACCAAACCTTCTTTTTTGTACCAGGCTTTAAACGTTTTGATATGGAAGTCTATGGAGACTGCATCACGCTCGGGGACAGCCTCCAGTGGCCATTAGTGGAACTGCAGTTTTTGTCAGTGATTAATTTTTCAAACCTGGACGTCTGCTTGCTTGTGCAGATATTGACTTATGAAATCTTAAGGAAATGGAATGAATGTTTTTCCTTTAAGAGAACATGTGAGAGTAAATCTATTAACTGTGTAACTTTTATAGCCTTAGACAGTCATTTAGAAAGTAAAATCTTTATTGTTTTAAAAGTGTAATGAATCGATAGTACTGCAGTATTTTCTTGGAGCCACTCAACTCTTATTCATCTTATTCAGACGGGGCAAAAGTCAGAGGGTGCCTCAAGACATCTGTGACATTCCCAAGGTAGCAAATAAATCCACTGGATTGAAGTCTTTAATTTTCCTTTGCTGGCAAGATGGGATTTAAATCTTAAAGGAAAACGGGAGAAGCACTGACTGGTTTTTAATTTTTCTGTGAAAGCTCTGGCTATAAAGAGGCCTAAAGGAACTCCTATCTTATGTAAAACATTCAAGCATGGACTAACATACATTATCTATGGTCTACAAATGACTGTGACTCACTGGGTAATTCTGTGCAAATAGTTCATTAAGACTTGTCTGTAAAGGATAAAGCACACTCTGACATGATGTGATAACAACAAACTACAAGTTTATCCACCAATCATTCCTGGCACCCTTTAAATCAGTCACTCATGGCATCACTCACTTCCCTTCATGTCCATCACTGTGATCCACAGAAGGCATCACTCTAACAAAGGAACAAATTAAAGCCTCAAACATTTCAGATAAGCTTCAGAAAATCCTCATTTTCTTTGGGCTGCTAACTTTCTATTAAATGTAATTAAAATATCTGTGTTAACCAGAACTACACAGCAAATAGTCAAAGATATATAAGACCAAAGCTTCTCCACTAGCATCAAAAAATCAAAAAGACGTCATGGTAGTTAAATCCTTCCTTGTCTATTTTTAAATTGCCTGCATAGTTCTCATTAGTTCTATCTGTCCCCAGTTAGTTCCCTGAGTATTTCTGCTCCTGCTTCTCAGTTTTAGTTCCATTTTCTCCATTTGTCCTGCTTTGTTGCTTCATGGCTGAATTGCATTTTCTTTTAAAGCTCACTTTTTCTTCAGCACCTTGGGCTCATAATACCGACTTTCTTCCAATTGGTAAATTTGGGGATTTGAACAGCAGGAGGGCTGAAATGACAAATACGTCTGAAACGAGGCGTTTATGGGAATCTGAAGCCCGAGCCTTTGCATCACATGGATTAGACCAACCTCATTATTTGAAACTTTGGTGATATTTAATTTGAGCATCCACCATTGTTACTGCGTACAGTCCTGTGAGAAACTAAACAGGATGAACTGGCATTTTGGTCCCATTCAAAACTGTGCTTGTTGTTCTGTTGATTTCACTTCATTTTATTTGTTCTGTTCTATCTGAATATATCCCAGCTCACATAACGAGCACTTTGATGCAGTCCAAAGAGTGACTGGCTCCAGCACTCTCGTGTAAGCCAAATTTTCCTCAGAAGACACGTCTGGGTTCCAAGTGCCTCTTGAGCTTGTTTGGCACCGTGAAAGCACAAACTTCTCCTATCAGAAACGAGGCTGTGAGCTATCAACATCCCCCATCCCCAACAGTTTCTACTGATAGACTTTTTCTCTTCAGCCGTGGGTCATCAGTTCTGCTGGTTGGTGGTGGTTTGCTCCAGAGAAGGACGTGACATACGCCCTCTCCCACAAACCCAGCTTTTGTTGTCCTCTTTGCTAACAGTCACTGACATTAGGTTTTTATACAATTCCATTTATATGCCTACAAAGCATGAATATACTAAATAAAAAATGGAGTCAGTACTTTTTTGTGCAGATGTATATTTCAATAATAATGTATGATTGACGGGGACTCCTGTGGCACACCAGCATTTGGGAGCTACAGTTTTATGCAATATGTTTTAACCATAGCCAATACTGTTGTGCACTTTGGTTACTGTGAAAGGCAGCTTTATAAATGAAACCTACTTCTTTTCAATGTATTTGTTGAAAATATGAAATCCTGCTGGCTTCTCCTCTTCTTTGTTTTCAGTTTGTTCGTTTAATCCATTCGTGATCATATTCAGCTGTGATTTTAAATCATTTTAAACAGTTTAATTTCCAAAGTTTCATTATCTCATCGGCTAGTCAGTGCAGCTGTTAACAGCAGCACGAACAAGCATGTAAAACTTGCAAATGGGACATTTTAATGTGCTTAATTTAATTTTTATTAAAAGCTGTTTTGTCCAGGAGGTATTATGCTATAAATGCAATGTGCAGTATTATGAGAGAACCCCAGAGATATCTCTGTGTGGTCTTCTTGAATTACACAGAAAGTTATTAAAAGTGTATATGACCTCTTTAAAGTAAAACAAATCTACCTAACGTACAGAGGCAGAAATACCTTTCTGGAGATCACCCTTGTCTTTGTGTTAATGAGTAACCAAAGTAGTTAATAGTTAAAATCTCATTTCATGCCCCAAAGCTGAGCCATAAAAGCCAAACCGTCCTCACTTTGGGAGGTTTTATGGAGAAAATTAAAGCAGACTAAATCAAATTTGACTCATCTTTTCAAACATAATGACTGTTGTTTTATATTCTGTTCTGCAGAGGAGTGTCTGAAGTGTGGGTCGTAATGGCCTGGCATGACAGTAGTGTTAATTACCAATCTGTTCCCCCTCGTGCCGCTCTTCTTTTTCTCTTCCGAGGATATCACACTGCCAGTTCTTTAAAGGCTCAATAGAAAGCAGAATTTAATTTTATAATTATGTTCATTCATTGCTTTTGGTGGAGAACTTGGAGTCACTGTGTGATCCTGGAGCACTCACGGAGAGTTACAGGATATTAAGGTGAGCAGCAGAGAGTGAAGTGACACCCTGTGGATGGCCTCCAGAACATGTGCTAGCTTCTCTTCACTGTCTCTGATCAACGTTTATGAATTGGTGACCAGTTGTGCATATTAATGAATACATTTGAAAAAAAGAAGAGAGAAAAAAACACACACACACACAATGTTGGTGACACTGACCAACACAGATAGACATTTATGTGTGGGTCTAATCTGGGCCGCTCATGGCAGTGAGAGCTCATTAAGATCTACATGTTAGAGAGGGAACTCAGCAGTGATAAAAGCCCCCTTTTAACAGGATCAGACCTCAGGCAATCCAGTAAAAAGGAGCATGACGTGTTGCTTCTGCAACTCGGGATCATTTTGTTGATCTGCAGGTGATGCTCACTGGCTGATGCCTTCTGACTGGTCACTCTTTAGCCAATGTATCTGGCGTTTCATGGTACTGCTGGCTCTTCATTTTGAAACTTGATATAACCAAAACTTGGAAAACAGACTAAATTTTTCATTCAGTACGACACAAACAGTGTTGTTTGAATTTGTAATGGTGAAAAATACATTATTACTCAAAATATGATTTTTTTTTTTTAATTTACATCCATTGTCTAATTCTGAAGAAGCTCATTAGCTTTCAGCTGTTGATGTCAACAGAAACAGTAGGTGTTCTGCTAAGAAAATAGGGCAGATTTATCAGCTTCAGTGGTAGCAGTAGCCCTCTGCTTATGGTCCTTAACTGGGTCACTCTTTAAAATCCATATTTATGAGGCTAAGACATTTTGCCCATGGGCAGCCTAGTTTGTATGCGCACAGAAGCCTGTGTGTACAGCTGGATTGATGAGAATCGGATGCTTCTACACACAAGAATGCATTAGTGACACCGCGACAAAAGTTTAGGATGTGATTAAAACTTTCATTGTGGGCCTGACCTGCTGTCAGCATATACAAGTGAATGCAAAAAACTTGAAAGCTGAAAGTTTGTCACACAGAAGTGAGAGCATAAAGTTCTGATTTGGATTTCCTACCTCAACACAAAAGCTGGAATTATTGGCGCAATAACCCCCCAGCAGTCAGGTGGTGGGTCTGTCTAGACTTGACCTCTAACCTTTTGGATATAAAATGTCATAACCTCATTATTTTATCTTATTAGATATTTGTGTAATATTTGAAAAAAATCAGTCTATAACCTCTTATATTCTGTTATGATCAACTGTTACTGATACCAAGGAGAAAAAAATGGTTGGCTTCATTTAAGACTGATCTTAGATATGTATTAAAACAGCAAATATGTAAATTAATCATATTGAAGCACTTCATTTGTTAGAAAAATAAAAGATCTAACAAAACCCAGACCACTGGACAGCATAATGTTTGGTTTATTAAAACAAAGAAGCTGCTAAAGCTTGAAAACGTGGAGTGTTGGGATTAAGCTGCTGTGTCACTGCAGAGTCTTTAGGATGACTCACGCCGCGGTCCGTGTGCTGAGAGGAGAGAAAATGCAGGAAATGTTGGAAACATCTGTGCAGGCTTGGACAGATAACTGCTGGTGTGGCTTTTATTACGCAACTTAAATGATGGAACTCAATTAACACTTGTCATACTTTAACATTAAGAGTTACCAATTACTATAAATTTGAAAACAATATACTGTAATACTGTAATACACAATTAGTGTGATAGACAGCATATTGGCAAAGTTTTCAATCGTCCGCCTTCACACACACATGAACCTGAGTAAAATCCATCCTTAATCCAGAGGGTTTAATGTGCTGTGGGCCCACCCTTTGCAGCTAGAACAGCTTCAACTCTTTTGGGAAGTCTTTCCACAGGTTTGGGAGTCTTTATGGGAATTTCTGACCATCCTTCCAGAAGCACATCTGTGAGGTCAGACACTGATGTTGGAGAGAAGGCCTGGCTCACAGTCTCCACTCTAATCCATCCCAAAGGTGTTCTATCAGGCTGAGGTCAGGACTCTGTGCAGGCCAGTCAAGTTCTTCCACACCAAACTGGCTCATCCATGTCTTTATGGAGCTGCTTTGTGCACTGGTGTGCAGTCATGTTGGAACAGGAAGGGGCCATCCCCAAACTGTCCATACATCTGTTTTCTTCTGCTTATCCGGGGCTCGGTCATGGTAGAATCTCAAGGAGAGAAACCCAGACCTCCTTCTCCCCAGCCACTTCTTTCAGCTTATCCAGGGGAACACCTAGGCATTCCCAAGTCAGCCAAAATATACAGTGATCTCCACTGGGGCCTCCTCCCAGTATGACATACAAACATCTCACCCAAGAGGCATCCTAGTCAGATGTCCAAACCACCTCAACTGGCTCCTTTTAACGTGGAGGATTAGTGGCTCTCCTCGGAGTCCCTCTCGAATGACTCCACACTTCTACCCATCTAGAGAGGTCAGCCACCATCAGTGCCCTCACCCCCAGTCATGGGGCGAGTTTTGCTCCTCATCCTCAGACTCTGGTTCCACTACAGAAGACGTGTCAGTAGGATTAAGAAGGTCCAACCACCTGACTATATCCTGAAATCATCAGTGTCCCACCTGCGCTATATACACTGCTCAAAAAAATAAAGGGAACACTCAAAAAACACATCCTAGATCTGAATGAATGAAATATTCCTCCATCTTGCAGGAACTGCTGACACACTCCAGCCACATGAGGTCTAGCATTGTCCTGCATTAGGAGGAACCCAGGGCCAACCGCACCAGCATATGGTCTCACAAGGGGTCTGAGGATCTCATCTCGGTACCTAATGGCAGTCATGCTACCTCTGGCGAGCACATGGAGGGCTGTGCGGCCCTCCAAAGAAATGCCACCCCACACCATTACTGACCCACTGCCAAACCAGTCATGCTGAAGGATGTTGCAGGCAGCAGATCGCACTCCACGGAGTCTCCAGACTCTGTCACATCTGTCACATGTGCTCAGTGTGAACCTGCTTTCATCTGTGAAGAGCACAGGGCGCCAGTGGCGAATTTGCCAATCCTGGTGTTCTCTGGCAAATGCCAAGCGTCCTGCACGGTGTTGGGCTGTGAGCACAACCCCCATCTGTGGATGTCGGGCCCTCATACCATCCTTATGGAGTCGGTTTCTAACGGTGTGTGCAGACACATGCACATTTGTGGCCTGCTGGAGGTCATTTTGCAGGGCTCTGGCAGTGCTCCTCCTGTTCCTCCTTGCACAAAGGCAGAGGTAGCGGTCCTGCTGCTGGGTTGTTGCCCTCCTACGGCCTCCTCCACATCTCCTGGTGTACTGGCCTGTCTCCTGGATAGCGCCTCCAGCCTCTGGACACTACGCTGACAGACACAGCAAACCTTCTTGCCACAGCTCGCATTGATGTGCCATCCTGGATGAGCTGCACTACCTGAGCCACTTGTGTGGGTTGTAGAGTCCATCTCATGCTACCACGAGTGTGAAAGCACCACCAACATTCAAAAGTGACCAAAACATCATCCAGAAAGCATAGGTACTGAGAAGTGGTCTGTGGTCCCCACCTGCAGAACCACTCCTTTATTGAGTGTGTCTTGCTAATTCCACCTGTTGTCTATTCCATTTGCACAACAGCATGTGAACTATTGTCAATCAGGTTGCTTCCTAAGTGGACAGTTTGATTTCACAGACGTTTGATTTACTTGGAGTTATATTGTGTTGTTTAAATGTTCCCTTTATTTTTTTTGAGCAGTGTACTTATAGAATTAAGTTAAAAAAATAATGTGTTGTAATGTTCTGGACTACCCTGTGCTGCTCAAAGTCCATAGCCATCTACTGGAGGGATGAATGCCATTCTATCCCTCATTTTGTTTTCATAATGGGGAACAATGTTTCTGTCCAAAACCTCCCAGATGTGATCAACTGGGTTGAGATATGCTGTGTGAAGAAGAGCTTGATTTCAACCAGATAACCAGGATAAAACAATTACTGTTTGCATTTATTTTTACTTCAAAGCATCATAATCCAACAGTTCTGCACTGATTTGGGACAAATGGGTCCAAACCAAGTCACAGGAACGTCCCTGAAAACCAACAGAAAAACATGCTTTCATGGGGGGAAAGGATTCGAGTTTGTCACCTATCTGCTCATCTTAACTTGGACTTCTCTTGATTTAACACAAACACCACAAACAGCCCACTGTGATTAAGTGAATAATGAGATGTGTGCAACATTCAGATTAACTGACGTCAAATGAGCCACAGTGACAAAAACAGCACAGCTATAAATAATGATTTTCCGGTGCACTTTTACTTACCTGAAGGGAGCTGGCAGTAAGCTGTCTTGACTGTTAATTAGCACCTGGCTAACTGGATGCAAATTACATTGCTCCTGTGAATTTGCAGCTTTAATCTGACCACAGGGGACTCCACACAATGTTCTATCAGTGTTTCTGCTGAATATATCTCTTCAAAAAGAATCTGTATCTTAATTTAATATTCACCTGTTTACTTTTATTATTTTTCAGTAAGAAATTGATCTGAATTACTATTGATGGGAGCTCAAGTTTTACCTCATATACAGTGGTGAGTTTTCACAGGACTCGATGCTGTCTTGTGAAGCATTCAGGTGGGTGTTAAAACAATGCCAGGAAGGAACACAATAATCTTAGAGAAGCAATTGTTGCTGCCGCTTACTCTGGAAATGGCTTTCAAGCCATCTCCAAACAATTTGAAGTCCATCATTCTACAGTGAGAGATTATTGACAAGTGACAGCTGCCAATCCTCCCAGGAGTGGACATCAAGGCCAGAACATGCTCAAAGAGCTCCATCACAGGACTCTACAGGCCTCAGTTAGCACGTTAACTGTTAAAGTTTCATGACAGCATAATTAGACAAAAACTAAAAGTATGGCTTATTTGGAAGTGTTGCTAGGAGCAAACATTTTCTCTCTTCAATGATGCTGCATCTGAGCAAAGCACAAGACTTCAGAAACGATGTCCTCTGAGCAGGTGAGACCAACGTGGAGATGTTTCGCAGTAAAGGTACACTGGACCCAATCTGGGCCATGGAACAGCACAGTCATACCAACTCAGCAGCAAATCTCCAACAGAATGGTGAAAAAGAAAAAAATCAAGGTGCTGCAGTGGCCCAGTCAAAGTCCAGACCTTGACCTGATTGAAATGCTGTGGTGGGACCTTCGGAGGGCTGCACAAACACCCACAAACCTCAGTGAACTGAAGCAACATTGTATAAAGAGCAGGCCAAAATCCCTTCAGAATGATGTTCAGTTACTTTAGTGTATTGCTGCTACAGTTGATTCTACATGCAACTGAATCATGACATGACAACAAAAATAAAAATAAAACAGGAAGTAACCAAACACCAGGCAGAGACAAAGACCACAAGCAGAACCAGACAACTAAAACGATGAGACCAGAGAATAAAAATACTGAATGCAAACAAAAATATCAAAAACAAGAAGACGAAACACTGAGGCATCTCGACCTAAATAAGGAATCTGAAAACTAGAGACCAAGGAAATCAATATAACTCAAACCATACTCAAAAACTGGCAATAACAACTGTGGCTCCAAAACATAACAGAATACAAGTTCAAAGAATACAAACACTGGGTCAAAGACTCAGGACCACGATGGGTGTGCACTCTCCAGAGGACTAAATGAGCTGAATAGCACATATTCTCCCACCTACTTGTAGGTTATGACTTCAGGCCACTTTGGATGAGCACTACAGGAGGAGTTTGTTCATTGATGCAACTTCCTGCTACAAAGTGTAAATTATTCATATCAGTGTCTTCTGGCATCTTCCAATCTTCTGGGCTTCCCCAAGTTGCCCGGTCCAAGTCTGTCCCAGCATCGCACAGCAACCCATCAACACTCACCAAAGTTAATCTAACTTCATTTTAGCATTTGCTATAAAAGTACCATGAATGAAAGCTGTCTGATCAAATGTCTCTCAGTAAATTACCCTCCAGCAGTTCAAAGGATACGCTGCCTCTTTCTTGGAATGCTTTTATTATGAAACATTAGCAGGACTCCTTTTATTGATGATAATAGACAGATAACTTAATAGATAAAAATAACAATAAAGCAGAAGTAACTGGAAGTTGTTATTCACGTAATTCTGTTTGAAGCAGCACAGAGGCCAAACACTAAGGTAAAGGTGGGAGTATTTTTCCATCCTGCAGCTTTTATCTTGTGTAATAATTTAATGTTGTTGCACATTCCTCTCCATTAGTGACCTTTTGGTGCTGTCAAGCAATTTATTAAACTTGAAGATAATTTACTTCTGATTATACATCCATCCATTTTCTCAACCACTTGTACACTGTAAAATATTAAATGGAGGATTTCAGTCATGTTTAAGCAGAACTTGGGTGGAAGATCAAAACTTTGCCATCACTGGAAGATCTCGTGGACCACTGTGTACTGATGGAACGGGAGTTTAACGCTCCAGAGTCTTCGCATTTCTTCAACGAGCACCAACAGGAAATCTAGACTAGCCAGCTTTACTCTCTGCTTTCTGCCACTGTTGGCTGCAAACGTGGTTAGAGCTATTTTATTGTTGCATGAGTCCTAGAACAGTGATATTATTAGGAAACAGAATACCTAAACCTTGCACTTGTTTACCATATTTAAGGTTTGTTAGTGAGAGTGTGCGTTATCATTTGAATGATGTGTTTATGTTTGCTTTAGTTGCATTTAAAAGCACCAAGCTTGCAGAGGAAAAATGAGTGTGTTGTACTACGTGAGGCCGCATTTAAGCGACACATAAATTAGTGCAGCATGCAGGAGGAAAAGAGGAAGCCCACAGAGAAGATTCACAGATGTGATTAACGAGGACATGCAGAGGATTGGTGTGAAAGAGGAGGATGCCACAGATGGGTGGATGGAGGCAGATGATCTGCTGTGGTGATCTCTAAGTGGAGCAGCTGAGAGAAGGACACCTGATCTACCTGTGCCTTAATGAAGGGCAGTGATAAGTCAGCTTTTCAGATTTCCTTTGAAGCTTTAAGTGAACTGCATTTATAGACTTCTGCATTCTAATGAACCACTCAAAGCATTTTGAACTGCATTCATTACTACATATTATGTATTATTCAGTTCAATTCAATTCAATTTTATTTATATGGCGCCAAATCACAACAAACCGTCGCCTCAAGGTGCTTTGTATTGTAGGTAAAGACCCTACAATAACACAAAGAAAACCCAACAGTCAAAACGACCCCCTATGAGCAAGCACTTGGCGACGGTGGGAAGGAAAAACTCCCTTTTAACAGGAAGAAACCTCCCGCAGAACCAGGCTCAGGGAGGGGCAGTCATCTGCTGCGACCGGTTGGGGCTGAGTGGAGAGAGACAGGACAAAAGACATGCTGTGGAAGAGAGACAGAGATTAATAATAATGATTAAATACAGAGTGAAGTATAAACAAGTAAATAAAGGTGAATGAGAAGAAACAGTGCATTATGGGACCCCCCTCAGCAGCCTAGGCCTATAGCAGCATAACTAAGTGGTGGTTCAGGGTCACCTGATCCAGCCCTAACTATAAGCTTGATCATAAAGGAAAGTTTTAAGCCTAATCTTAAAAATAGAGAGGGTGTCTGTCTCCTGAATCCAAGCTCGGAGCGGGTTCCACAGAAGAGGGGCCTGAAAGCTGAAGGCTCTGCCTCCCATTCTACTCTGAAGTATCCTAGGAACCACAAGTAAGCCAGCAGTCTGAGAACGAAGTGCTCTATTGGGGTGATATGGTACTATGAGGTCTTTGAGATAAGATGGGGCCTGATTATTCAAGACCTTGTATGTTAGGAGAAGCATTTTAAATTCTACTCTAGATTTAACAGGGAGCCAATGAAGAGAAGCCAATATGGGAGAAGAATTATGTGTTTAATCTCTCAATGCATGTAAAATCCGTCTCTGTTTCCGGACCGTTTCAGCAGTAGGAACTGCCGACTAGCAGCAAGATTTGAGGTTCAGATCTTCTTGTCACCTGACGTGTTGTGGAAAAAGAGTTCCCATTCACCTTTGACCCAAATCTAGATGTGAAAGGAGGTCTTTTCACCGACCACAGCAAAGGCCTTTCAAATAAATGTCAGTGTTGTTCAGACGACTCCCACAGTCATCGTCAGCCTGTTTTAAATGAGTTTTTGTTGGGTGATTTTTACAAAGTAAACTCATTTTATCATTCAGATCTTGTCTTTGTGACTCTCTAACTTGTTCCTTTGATTGAGAAGCGTATCAATCAAGTCTGACAAACTCTGTTTTCAATCTATGCGCTCGTTTATCGCGTCCATCATTCATCAGGCTGTTGTTGTGACTCCATCATGCCACAGACTAATCCTCTCTCTCCTTCAAGCCACTCTGGATTAACTTTAAAACTTCACTGTCCTGATTATGGTTTGACTTTGATTTGAGTGACACTGTTAAACATTTAAAAAATGGCCCTGAAAATTGACATTTATCAAAATTTTAATCTTACTTTCATTTTTGTAATTTTTGGCTCTGCGGCTCAGGTGTTTATCCATAAAATTACTTTTATAATAAAACAAATTGTCATTTCTCCTCCAAGCGGCAGAGCAAATTAGAAGATTTGTGCTCAGAATGTGAAAGAAAGAAGCAACATAAGAAGTTATTAAGGTCAGTTATCTTTCAGTAAAAAATACCATTTTCTATCCTCATAGATTACAATGCTTAGAGTAAATACACCTGAACATCCCGCCCATTTTATTCCAACATTTTATTTATCAGCCCTGGGCACTGATGTGCAGCTCTAACAGTTTCTGCTTTTCTCGTTTCAGGCTTTTGCTCCAGAGATTTTACTCCCAGCCAGCCAAAAGAGCATTAGAGAGGGGCACCGCTGATATTGCATAACATGCCTGGCTCACAGTCAGAATTTCACTGTGGATGAGCAAAGCTGGTGGATGAGGTGGGGTTCATACGGATCTGGCTTTGTGCGTGACAGCATTGTCATATTGAACACCGGAAAGGTTCAGACGCAAAGTTGGAAGCACACTGTTGATGTAGCATTAAAATTTGTTGAACCCAGATCAAGAAAATCCCATTAAAAAACCACAGCCATCTGAGCTTCCTTTGGTAGCAGATGCAGAAGTAACAGACCCTTTTTATCTCATCTGTTTTACTTTAGTTTATCTTCAATTCGTTTTCAGTCACTTGAAGTTTTAAACTGGCAAAATGTCATAGTTTATACAAAGTGTCAAATTAATGCAGAATTAGTGTCCGGCATCACGAACTGAGCTCAGTGTTTCTGACAGCTGTGTTTATCAGTCCCAAAAACTCTGATTTCTGCACCGGCAGCCGACATTTCTGGCATTCAGCAGGCTGACAGAGGTCAGATTACGAGATGCTCTTTTAATGCTCGGTGATTCCGACGAGACGCACGAGACCCGCAGATACAGAGAAGCTGAAAGCACATCAACACTCAGCGGTCCGAGAAATAATCAGTTATCGCTTTAAGTTCCACCCACACGACAGCCGAGCCCGAGTGCAAAACACTAAACACCGGCTCAGCCTGTGCTTGTGTTTGTCTCGCCTGCTGCACTTCCGACATTCTTTATAGGAGCCTGCCTACATGCTATCAGGCTCAGGCAGTGAATGCTCTAATTCATACTCTCCTAGAAAGATTATAATCTTATAATGAATTTGAAGTGGACATGAGTAACAAATACAGGAGGTCCTCAGCCCTTCCTGCACCCGTCATGGTCCTGTGTTTGGAGTTCTTTAGGTGAACTTCTGTTTAGTTGTATTGTTTAGGTTGTGTTTCTTGGTTTTTCTCGCAGTTTAGGTTCTCAGTTTGTTGTAGTTTTGTATGCCGGCTTTGAGTTTAGTTACTGCTTTTCATTCAGTTTTCCTGTGTCTTTTGTTCCTGTGTTTGTTTCTCCGTGTTCTTGTCTTTCCTGTGTCTTGACCCCTTTTAGTGTTTAGTTCCCTTCCCGTTGTTTTCTTGTGTGCATGTGTGTGTGCGTGTGTGTGTGCATGTGTGTGTGCGCGTGTGTGTGTGTGTGTGTGTGTATGTGGTGTTTAGGTGCCCTCTCCCGTAGCTGTAGAGCTTAGTTTTCCCTGTGTTTTCCCTCAGTCTCCCTCCCTTGTGTTGGGGTGTCTCCTGTTTTCCTCGTGTTCTGTTAAGTCTGTGTGTGTGTGTCAGGCATGTTAAGATGGGGCCTGATTATTCAAGACCTTGTATGTTAGGAGAAGGAGTTTAAATTCTATTCTAGATTTAACAGGGAGCCAATGAAGAGAAGCCAATATGGGAGAAATATGCTCTCTCGTTCTAGTCCCTGTCAGTACTCTAGCTGCAGCATTTTGGATCAGCTGAAGGCTTTTCAGGGAGTTTTTAGGACAGCCTGATAATAATGAATTACAGTAGTCCAGCCTAGAAGTAATAAATGCATGGATTAACTTTTCAGCGTCAATCTGAGAAAGGATGTTTCTAATTTTATAAATATTGCGCAGATGTAAAAAAGCTGTCCTACATATCTGTTTAATATGTGCATTGAAGGACATATCCTGGTCAAACATGACTCCAAGATTTCTCACAGTGTTACTGGAGGCCAAAGTAATGCCATCCAGAGTAAGAATCTGGTTTGACACTGTGCTTCTAAGATTTGTGGGGCCGAGTACAAGAACTTCAGTTTTATCTGAATTTAGTAGCAGGAAATTAGAGGTCATCCAGGCCTTTATGTCTTTAAGACATTCCTGCAGTTTAACTAACTGATGTGTGTCATCTGGCTTCATGGATAGATAAAGCTGAGTATCATCTGCATAACAATGGAAATTGATGCAATGCTTTCTAATAATACTGCCTAAGGGAAGCATGTACAATGTAAATAAAATTGGACCTAGCACAGAACCCTGTGGGACTCCATAATTAACCTTAGTGTGTGAAGAAGACTCCCCATTTACATGAACAAATTGGAGTCTATTAGATAAATATGATTCAAACCACTGCAGTGCAGTACCTTTAATACCTATGGCATGTTCTAATCTCTGTAATAAAATGTTACGGTCAACAGTATCAAAGCTGCACTGAGGTCCAACAGGACAAGTACAGAGATGAGTCCACTGTCAGAGGCTGTAAGAAGATCATTTGTAACCTTCACTAATGCTGTTTCTGTACTGTGATGAATTCTGAAACCTGACTGAAACTCTTCAAATAAACCGTTCCTCTGCAGATGATCAGTTAGCTGTTTTACAACTACTCTTTCAAGGGTTTTGGAGAGAAAAGGAAGGTTGGAGATTGGCCTATAATTAACTAAGACAGCTGGGTCAAGTAAGGAGATAGATAATAATAATGTGGAGATAATAATGCTGTAGAGATGTGAGATCTGCACTGCTTTGCCCTGAACTTGAGACCAGCAGCTAATGTTGAACTTTGTCTCTTTCAGAAACATCCACAGACTTGCAGTGAAACAGAAATGTCGACGGTTCACCCTCCCAGAATCAAGACGTAAGTCGAGGTGAGCTCAGAGTTTTTTTGAATGATTGGCAGCCTAGAATTAAAGAAATGCCACGACATCGCCAACACAGCCTGCGCTGTCTAACAGCCTAATGTTAGACACCTTTGTACATAAATAAGCATAAATATAAAGAGATGATGAATGCACTGCATTTATTATTTTAAAATTGACACTGGGTCAGTGCAGAGAGTCCTGCTGTAGTGTGAGAAACCCACCAGCTCTAACAGATGTATGTGAGGTTTCAGCATGTTTCAGTCAGAAGTCTCTCACTTGCTGTTTGCTGCCAAGCTGGAGACAAATGTGATTATTATGGTTTCCTCTTGTTCTCTTTGTGCATTTGTAAGAGTCACTCTGCTGCTGCACGCTTGCTGCTGTGTAGCTGCACTCGGTGAGATTGTTTCAAATAATACAGGTTTGTGGTGTTGCCGGTGTTTGCAGGCTCCTACCTGCAGCAAAGGCTGAAGTGCATGCTACAATGTTTTAGTATAGTATAGTATAGAGCTGGGAGATCTTCTGATCCTGACTCAAAACGCTAGATCAGATGCATGTCTGCAGCAGTTCACATACTGTATAGCACTTCAATATATTTATGTTATTTCGTGTATTTGTAAAATGTAAGAAATGAAGATGGAAATGTTTAGGTCATGCCTGGTGTTGCTTTACACATAAAATATTCCCAGTTTTAGAGCTGACTGATTTAATGCTGGTATCTGATCGGTGTTCAGTATCAGCAGATACCTAAAACCAAGCTAGCAGTACGTTTCTGAATGTGCACGTCCACAGTAACTCCTAACTGCTCGAGTTGTGTGTCCTTTCTTGTTGGTGGTGGTCTCAATCATTGAGCACAGCATCATTTTTCATTTCATTTACCTGGTGCATCAGGAATATAGCAAACGGTTATGAACTATTGTCACATTTTATTGAGTGTAATTGTGACAATTGTGTTTTTAAAATGGCCAGTCCTCTGTGGGACTGTCATGAACTAAGTGCAGCTTTGCATTTGTGTAGCTATGACTTATTGTGATGTTGAAATGCGACACTGCGTCTTCCGAGACGCCCAGTTGCTGTTCGTGCCTGTGATATTCTGTCCTTTTAAAAATACTGTTTTGCAGCCGTAGCTTTAATTAACTGATTCCTCAGTGGAAACAAACCCTATTATCACTTGAACATGCGCACACTGTGTAAAGTGGGAAGATGACTGTTTGAATGACAATAGATCACAGGTTCACAACATTTTATTGACCGTCATTTCCACTTGAAATCTCAACGAGATGCGACGCATACACTGATATCAGCAAATGTTATGCTCACCCCACAAAATGTACTCAAGCAGAAAAATGTTGTCATATGAGTACATAATTGGATGTTCCAATCAAAGCGAAAAACAAACTTGGTAACAGTGTGTCCAAGATTATCCCAAATTTGATGGAGTGTACATGAAATGTTTGAGCTGTACCAAAGACCTGTTGTGGCCTTTGTAGGTGAGTATAAGGGTATATATTGGAAATATGACAGACACAGTTTGAAAATATTTAATTTGAAAGTGACGTGTTATGAAATATCACCATGTGTCTTAAGTACTGAATTTAGTGCAAATAATAATTAAGCTTACAGTTATTAGCTGTTGATTGACAGTTACAGCGTGGGCACATTTGTCACATCCTTTGCTCCTTCTGCTGCTTTTTTTTTTTCTTCCTTTTGCTTCACCTGCCTGCATTCAAAGCGCTGAATTCCCGCTCCACGGGTTGAGCAAAGACTGAGGCACAGTTGTTTTTCCAGGGTGGGGACGGGGGGGTCTCTGTGTGAGAGACATTGACACCCAGACAGACCTTTTTTTTTTTTTTTAACAGTTAAATTTTTGTGGATCAAAGAGAA
This sequence comes from Pterophyllum scalare, assembly GCA_024447675.2. Lineage (NCBI taxonomy): Eukaryota > Metazoa > Chordata > Actinopteri > Cichliformes > Cichlidae > Pterophyllum > Pterophyllum scalare. Next base: position 79,770 of record JAMQGT020011546.1, on the reverse strand, counting down.
TTTGTCTCTGGGGTCTCAGACAAATTACTTCAGATCACAGGGCTGTGAAATAACACACGCTTTTTATATATATATTGATATCACTCTCTGCTTTCACCCGGCTCCAAATGAGTTGAGTTTGCCTCCTGTGAGACTCCAAAACACAGCGGAAGATTTGGAAGTTTCACTCAGCTGCATATTTTAAAAGGTGTTCCTAATGAGGATGAAGCCTCATAGGGAGAGTCTGTTTATTTCTAGATGTTACGGTAAATGTCAATAATTTTACCTCTTCAGTGTAAGATCAAGCGGGTCAATATTACAGATTATTCAATTTTAAATGACCTTTCTTACTCTCAAGCATGTCTGTCTTTACTTTTTTAAATATATAAAGTGCCCACTCCTGATTGGAGAGGAGTTCTCCCAAAAGCACTGGGCTACTTACACATCACCCCTGTAAGAGCTGGGCAGCCATGCAAACCCAGGCCATGAAGCTCCCAGCACACAGATGTTGTGCTGATGTTAATGCCAGAAGAGCTTTGAACTCTGAAGTTCAGAGTATCCAACTCTGTAACTCTATGTGGTCTGCTGCTTCGTGGCCGAGTTGCTCTGGTTCTTTGACACTTCCACTTTGCAGTAATTTCACATTATTACTGGGCTCCCCAGATAGTAGTCCACGTATGTTAAATATGTCGGTAGAAAGAAGGTTAAAGAAGATTATTAAAATTTATTTCAAGTCTGTTTTTATTTCTTTTGGACTGCATGCAGTAGTTAGTTTATTCTTAGAAGAGGATGTTTTTGTGTTTGAAGTGCATTTGTTCTGCTATGGAAAAGGTATTACGTTTTCTTTGTTCTAAAGGTCTTAACAAGCATAAAATTTGATTTCAAAAAGTGTCAGCTGAGTGAGCAGGGCTTAACATTTAAGCTGGGTGACTGACGAGTGGTCACAGAAGCCTGATGTGTCTGATCAAGAGTGCACTCTGTCAACACTGTTGATTCTGTCCTGAGATGATGCTGAGAGTCTGAAAATAAGTTTGAGAAAAAAAATCTAAACCAAGAGTAACTCTGCATCTGTTGCCTGGCAATCTTTGTGTCTCGTCCGTGTGGATGGCACCGACTCCCTCTGAATCCTATTTAGTTTTACAGTCCATGACAAACAAGGGAACATCCTTGGCTTGATATATATTATAATTTCTTTCAGAAGGCATTAGTGGGCTGTGTTTAATATTTATGCTCCACAGAGCCAAAAAAGGAGATAGTCAGGGGTTTAAAATCACAAAATGAATAAATCCCTTTGGAAAACATCAACAGGTGAACTGTGAGCCAAGGCTTCCTGCAACCCTGCAACAGAAACCTCTCATCGTGTAACACATTAATGTGTTTCATTTTCATTTGTTTCTTTTTTGTGGGGTGGGGGGGGTGGCAGTCAGGTTAATCTCACTGTCTTTAAGAGGTGATTTTGATTAAGGAGGAAGACGTGTTGATTTGCTTATTCATCTACTTGCTGATATATTTGTCAGATTTTGTTGTTGTTGATTAATCTGTGCTCCTTAATGCTCATTCTCTGAAAACAAAATGAGCAAAGCAATCATCAGAAAATCATGCGCTCTGTAAGATCTGTGTTTTCCTGGAGTGACTGAATGTCCTTAATGGTGTCACTGCACAATGCAACAAATATAAAGCAACATTTCAGATCGAAGACGTGGCTGATACAGATAAATCCTACCAATGGCTGGACAAGGCTGGACTGACAGACAGCACAGAGGCACTAATCATGGCAGCACAGGAACAAGCTCTGAGCACAAGATCGATAGAGGCTGGGGTCTACCACACCAGGCAAGACCCCAGGTGCAGGCTGTGCAGAGATGCCCCTGAGACAATCCAGCACATAACAGCAGGGTGCAAGATGGTAGCAGGCAGGGCATACATGGAACGCCATAACCAAGTGGTGTGTATATACTATGCCATAGTATACGGGAACATCTGTGCCAAGTATGACCCAGAAGTCCCAAGGTCAAAACGGGATACGCCCCGACGGGTGGTCGACAATAACAGCGCTAAGCTCCTGTGGGACTTCCATATACAGACAGATAAACTGGTGATGGCTAACCAACCGGACATCATAGTGGTGGACAAACAGAGGAAGGAAGTCGCAGTGATAGGCGTTGCAAAACTAAGTGACGGCAACATCAAGAGGAAGGAACATGAGAAGCTCGATAAATACCAAGGGCTCAGAGAGGAGCAGGAGAGGATTTGGAAGATGAAGGTAACAGTGGTCCCTGTGGTAATAGTAACACTCGGGGCAGCAACCCCCAAACTGGGAGAGTGGCTCCAGCAGATTCCTGGAACGACATCTGAGATCTCTGTCCAGGAGGAGCGCAGTCCTGGGAACGGCTAAGATACTGCGCAGGACCCTCAAGCTCCCAGGCCTCTGGTAGAGGACCCGAGCTTGGAGGGAAAAGACCGTCCTCAGGGCAGGTGGGGAACGTTTTATTTCTTTTTTTATTCAATTCAATTTTATTTATATAGCGCCAAATCACAACAAACAGTCACCTCAAGGCACTTAGTATTGTGGGTAAAGACCCTACAATAACACAGAGAAAACCCAACAGTCAAAACGACCCCCTATGAGCAAGCACTTGGCGACGGTGGGAAGGAAAAACTCCCTTTTAACAGGAAGAAACCTCCCGCAGAACCAGGCTCAGGAACTGGTTGGGGCTGAGGGGAGAGAGACAGGACAAATTCAGGCAACTTCTTTTTTACAAACAATTAATACAGTCTACAGAAGAAAAAGCAATACAAAAACAGTTTTTAAACCATAATTAAAAGAAAAGGTAAAAGTCGAACATAGTCATAAAGTCATTAATAATGATGAAGTTGTTAACTAAGTAATCCAGGTGCAGTGAAGTGTTTTATTGCCCCAAATTAACATAGAAATTAAATGGAAACAAGAGTGACAGCAAAAAATTTTCTTCAATTTTGCTCCATCTGTGACTGGAGCAGCATGGATGAGCTAAAAACATTCATATAAGCATGTGTATATTAGCTCGAAGTCATTAAGTCTGCTCTATACCAAAACAGGGAGCCGATGCAAAACTCATAGATCGAAGGAAACGTGCTTGTCTAACAGGTTGGAGGGAACGTGCCAAGCTGTGGAAGTGCAAACAAGCTCAGATGATTGGCTCACGTATTGACACTGAACATTTTGTTGTGATTATAATTGTAAACCCACTCTTCCTCCTGTGCGTATAGATGCCAGATTTAGTTTGGAGTATCAGGCTGCAAGTAACAAACCAAACAGATTTAGCTGAAATATGGAAGCTCAATACCAACTGGCCCACAGGCCACTTAGTTTTTGGAGGCTGCTAATAAACTGGGATTTCTGCCACTGGTGAAGATCAGTATTCATCCATGTCTGTTACAGGTTTACGTGCCACACTGAAGGGCTGGTGCACAGCATCACATTCATTCATTAATTAAACCTGAAACAAACATTAAAGTCAGACAGAAACTTTGATGGAGGCTGCAGATTTTCCAGTTTCTAAATGCTTGTTGCAACTGAAGATTTGAAGTCTATTCTGTGGGTTCTCATTATACTGTGTCTGCCACCTGCACACTGTGTATTTGACCCTTGCATATTAATTTTTTTTTTTAGTAATTTGTTCCAGTCTGCTGTGTCTGATGTAGACATGAGCAGCATATCTCTCATTACAAATCACATTTTCCTCCTGATGGTATTCCTGCGGATGCTTAGAACTGATGTTATTCTGTCATGCTGGGACTGGTATTCCCATAAGAACAGAGGTTCTTTTGCTTTAAGGAAAAGGAAGGAATGTTTTCAAATCCTTTGGACTGATTGCCTGTGGAGTAAGTTATTGTCCCTAGCTGATTCTAATCTTGACATGTTAGCCATGTGGTCTGGATGCTTCATAGCTCAGTGACATTCGGTAGTGTAGTTACGTTTCTCGAGAGGTGAACATCAGGTTACGTTGTACGTTGCAGCGTAGGGTTCGGAGGGGATTTCCGGTTACATACGTAGGACGCAGAACACTTACTGGAGAGAGCTTGGATTGGATAGAGTTACACTTGCATATCACGCATTCACCGTGTCCCAGAATGCCGCTTTCTTCCACTAAAGGGATTGCAGATATCACGTAGAAAGCGTACACAACAAAAACATTACAATCCAGGTGTTTTATCGATGCGATTGGCCTGTCATGGTCCTGGGTCGTTTCGATGTCTGTTTCCGTAAGCTGTGTGCCTCCTAGTTTTTGTGTTTCCTTCTTTTCCCCAAAGCTTTTGAACTATGGCCTCTGTTCTGCCCTGGGTTGGGATTTTGTATTTTGGTTTTCTGCAAGAGCCTCCAGCATTAAAGCTGTTTTTTTTTTTTTTAGTTTAGCTCCGCGCTCATGCGTCTTGCCATTGGGTCCAACCCTGCCTGGCACACAACCTGCACATGACACTTCCCATGTTCTATTATCTGTAATCATGTTGTCAGCCTGATAACACTCCTGGAATTTTATGTTTAATAGTGTAATATGAAGCCCAAAATTGCCGTTTGAGCTCCCTTTTCCTCTTCTTCCCCCTCAGGTTCACACCGGTTGACCATTTTAACTGACTCCAAAATCAAAGTTCATATTAAACTGAATCTTGTCTATGTCTATGTTTTTGAGCTGATGTGATAAAACTATAAATTTTATGATTTTATTCTTAATATATTATTTCTGTTATGATACAAGAACCACTCGAGGACCTTGTTTGCCATCGTCTGTGAGAATTTCTTGCTTGAACCGAGAAAAACATTCATGCTGCGTCCTTGCTTCTCTCGAACGTAAGGCATGAGTGCACACGGCACTGCTGCACAGCTGAGCTCCTCAGGAGAGCGAAAACGAGACAGACTAAGTTGAGGCTCTGACCAGTCAGTCTCAGGAGAGATGGCAAGTGGGGCCAGTGTTGGAGGTCAGCCGGGGTCAAAACGTGATGTTCAGGAAGATGTCCAGAATCCCCAACCTGAGGAGGGTGAGACACAGAGGTCGGAGATGGGTCAGAGATGATACATGGGCTAACCAGGCTGCTGACCCATATCTAGTTGAGGTCTGATTCAGGTTAAACAGTTTGCATGAACCTCTAGATTCCCTGCTACAAAGCCCTCGTCGCAAATAAAGCAGCTAACAGAAGGCTCTCATTAGCAGATCAAAACGGTGTGAAGAGAGGCAGCTGCCAGCTCTCTTCGGGTCACTTACATTCAAGTGCAACCACAGGACCCCAGAGTCACAGCAGCAGGAAGAGCTCAGAACCTGGAGCTAACATTTTGGCTCTTAATCTTCATTGTAGTCCTGCAAGAGGCCACCTGGGCTCGTTCTGTAATTTTGTCTGAAGAATTAAAGAAAATCATTCTCATCTTTGAGGATTCATTGGAATGGTCTCTGTAGCCCTAAAATGGTTGAGGAGTTACAGTAATGTGAATCTAGGCGGAGCTGATTTTTCTGTCCGTGTTCCGGCAGCAGCACGTGTACGCTGTAGACCGACGTCAGACCATCACCTCAACTTTATAACTGTGAGGTCATCATCAGTGACCACCCTCACATTAACTCCATGCAATCAATTTTAGCTTTTAAATATTGTCCTTCCAAATTTGGCAACTGGGCAACAAAGAAAATACCCACTGTGACCATTAACATACATCAAAAACGATTTACATGATTTCCAAAAAATAAATTTTGCCTTTCTCTAAAATGGAGGGGTGGCGTAAGATTAGTGTGGTGACCAATGATGACAGACCTCAGAGGGGAAAAGTTCTTAGTTTATCAGTCACTATTATTTTTATGCAGTTTCCTCTTCTTGGTTAATCTATGAGTTACTTCTGTTTTTGTTCTGGCAAGATACCAGAAATATTTGGCAACCTCTAACCCTCCGATATCACTCTTGGCTGTTGTATTTCCTTTAATAAAGTATCCATAGAGATGCATATTAAAGTCCCACCACAGTACATATTAAATATCTGGTTTTTGTGACCTGTACTGTAGCTGAATGTCAGTGTGACACAAACATTAAACCAAGGGAATCATCAGTCCATCTGTCCACTCACAGCACTGCTCAAGACCTCCTTCTCGCTACAGTGCACACCACACTTTCCTCACAGCTGACCCAGAAACACAGATGTATTCTCAGGTGTCTGTGCTTCCACTGGAGACTGTTGGTGTGTTCTATGGAGATTTACGTGGCTTTTATAAAACTCGACATCAGCTTGAGTGCGCTATACTGACAATGGAACGTGTTCGAAGGGGGTAGAGCTTTATTTTCTTCATCATCAGCGACGATGCTGAGTCACTTTTAGAGTCGTTATGTCTTTGACTCTCCTTTTTGTATCTTGCACAGGGTCAGCCGTGTGTGCATGTGTTTCTATTTTAGATGCAGAAGGCAGAGAACGTCCTCTAAGCCAGCTCCTTTTTTATGCACACTGCAGGAGTGGGCAGACCTAACAGACACAAAGGAAATGGATTACCAAGTAATGCTGGTAGTAATGTGTCTAAAGGTAAAACATTGTTCAATATTTTAACAGCAGCAAAAATAACAAGAGCTGAATCAAAAAGCAAATAAAACCCTCCCTTGAAGTGAGACAGTACAACAACACAAAATATTTAATTTGCATGAAAATCTCTTTAGTTCCAAAACAATCAAACGAACACTGTGTGGGTCACAGCAAACAGTCACTCTAGAAATATAATGAATAAAATACAGAGAATTACTCATTTTAAAAATGTATTTCCTTAAACTCAAAAAATGGTGAACTGATCTAAACATGTTATGTGGTGGGCTCTCGGAGATTGAGGCAGAGGACTGCTTCTTTCAGCTGCTCCCATTAGGGGTCCCTACAGCAGATGCCTCCATCTCACCCTATCCCCACCACCCTCCTCTGTCACACCAACCCTCTTCATGTCCTCTGTCACTACATCCATAAATCTTCTGTGTTCTTCCTCTTTTCCTCCTGTCTTCCATATTCTTTGTCCTCCATCCCTCCCCTGCACATGCACAAACCATCTCAGCCTTGCTGCTCTAACTTTGTCTCCAAACCGCTCAGCCTGACCTGTCCCTCTGATGGACTCATCTTGGTCACACTCATTGGAAATCTTAGCATCTTCAGCTCTGTTAGCTCCAGCTCATCCTCCTGTCTTTTTGTCGGTTCCACCATCTCCAAACCATCGATCATAGCAGGCCTCAGTACATCTTGGAAACCTTCCCTTTCTACTGCAGGGTAAAGCAGTACAAAGGTTCTTGCTGTATACTCGCGGCTGTTATCTTTCTGTCTTGCTACTATTTTCCTGTCACTGACATTTGTCTCCACCCACTCCACCCTGCCTGCACTTACTGCTTCAGCTCTCATGTGCACTGTCCATTGCTTTGAATGGTTGGCCTTCACTACCTCTACTCCCAGTATCTTCACCATTACACTGGTCTCCACTCTCATTCACACACAATTTTCTTTTGCCTCTACTGACTCTCATTCCTCTTTTCTTCAAAGCATACCTCCACTTCTCCAGGCTCTCTTCCACCTGCTCTCACTACAAATCACAATGTCATCTGTGAACATCATAATCACAGAAACTCCTGCCTGACCTTATTTCTCAACCTGCCAATCATCACTGCAAACAAGAAGGGGCTCAGAGCTGATCCCTGATGTAATCCCACCCACACCGTGAACCCACATGTCGCTCCTACCACACACCTCACTGCTGTCCTCACACATATCCCCCACTGTCTTCATTTCTCTGCGATATATTCTTCTCTGCGATATATTCTTCTCTGCCATTCCTGTGCTCCCACAGTTCCTCTCTTGGCACCCTATCATTTGCTTTCTCCAGCTCCACAAAGACACAGTGAAACTCGTTCTGACTTTCTCTATACTTATCCATCAGAACCATTGACGTGCAGTCAGGTGAGGCAGTGCCCCCCCCCCACCTGTCATCATGACAAGTAAAATACTGACAATGATAAAAGAAAATACATTTGGCCACTTGATTGTTCTATAAAACTGTTTTATAAAACTGAATTATTTCAACACTTTAATGGTCAAAATCGCGGAATGGCCTGTTCAAACAAACGGAAGAAATGCGGGGTGAGGCAGTGCAGTGCTGTTTCTCACCTCTGGTGGCGCTGTGTCACATACAATAAATGAAACAGGCGGTTGTTGCATACCCATTGCTGTCTGGCTTTATATCGCTAATATGTATGTTTGATTACACATGTGCTACATATGCTGATGTTCCACAGTCTGTCTAATATACTGAATGAATTCGTGTGACGTGTTTATACTTTGTGATCGGTCATAAATACACGGGGAGGTGGAAAATACCGTGCTGCGCCGATAGAGGGCAGTGCTGCCCCATAGGGCGCATGGACTTCATCTTCAAATAAAGGTAAGAAGTTTGTTTGGGTTTTTTGGGGGGTTTTTTAAAGACCCCTCCCCCCCAAAAAAAATGCATAGGTCAAACTTTATTTATTTAACATTAAATATTTTGTTGTTCTTGCTATCATTGATGAACAGCATGGAGTCGATTAAAGCATAATTAATCATCAGCATAATTAAAATTGAAATATGAGCTTCTATTTTGGGTTCATATATGTGACCACCCGACTCCATAAGAGTCAGTGCCTCACCCGTCACAAACCTCACTGCACGTCACTGATCAGCACTCTCAAGGCAAACATCGCCTTTGTAGTGCTCCTCCTCAGCCTTCCTGCTGCTCATTGGTCATCGTCTCTCTTCTTAGCCTAGCTTCAAAAACTCTTTCCCAAATCTTCATGGTATGGTTCATCAACTTTATCCCTCTGTAGTTCCTACAGCTCCGCACATCATACTTGTTCTTGAAAATCGATACCAGTACACTTCTCAGTTCCTCAGGCATCTTCTCACTCTCCAAGACTGTTACAGTGTGGTTTAAAAAGTCCACTGCCGTCTCTCCTAGACATCTCCTTACCTCCACAGGTATGTCATCTGGACCAACCACCTTTCCACTCTTCATCTTCTTCATACCTGCCCTCAGCTTCCACCTTAGTAATCCTCTGCGCTGCCTGATTCCATAACTGTTCTCCATCCATCCTCCTCTCCTTCATTTTCTTCAGTCAGCTCATCAAAGTACTCCCTCCTCCTTCTCAGCGCACTCTCTTCACTTGGTAGTACATTTCCATCTCTATGTTTAACCACCCTAACCTGCTGCACAACCTTTCTAGATCAATCTCTCTCTCTAGCAGGTCCTTTTCACCTTCCTTAGTGTTCAGCCTTACATACAACTCACTATAAGTCTTGTCCTTTGCCTTTGCTACCTCTCTCTTTGCCAAATGCCTAGACTCCCTGACTCTTGTCTACTTTCTTCATCTCTAGTCTAAATTCTTCACTGGCTCCTTGTTAAATCCAGAATCACATTTAAAAACCTTCTTCACACATGCAAGGTCTTGAATAATCAGGCCCCATCTTATCTCAAAGACCTCATAGTCCTGTATCACCCCAATAGAGCACTTCGTTCTCAGACTGCTGGCTTACTTGTGGTTCCTAGGATACTTCAGAGTAGAATGGGAGGCAGAGCCTTCAGCTTTCAGGCCCCTCTTCTGGGGAACCAGCTCCCAGCTTGGATTCAGGAGACCCTTTTCTTTTTTTAATCATTATTATTATTATTATTAATCTCATCTCTCTTCCGAATCATTTCTTTTGTCCTGTCTCCCACCCCTCACCCCAACTGGTGATGGTAGATAGTGGTTGGCCCCTCCCTGAGCCTGGTTCTGCCAGAGGTTTCTTCCTGTTAAAAGGGAGTTTTTCCTTCCCACTGTTGCCAAGTGCTTGCTCATAGTGGGTTGCCTGATTGTTAGGATTTTCTCTGTATTATTGTAGGGTCTTTACCTTATAATATATAGCGCCTTGAGGATAACGTTGATTACTTGATTTGTTTAACTCAGGGGTGGCCAACTCCAGGACTCGAGAGCCGGTGTCCTGCAGGTTTTAGATGTGTTCCTGATCCAACACACCCAAATAACATATAGAAGTCTTTAGCAGGACTCTGGAGAACTTGACTGCATACTGAGGAGGTAATTCAGGTGTTTGATTCAGGTGTGTTGGATCAGGGACACATCTAAAACCTGCAGGACACCGGCTCTCGAGGCCTGGAGTCGGCCACTCCTGGTTTAACTGATGGAAGCCAAAATGATGATTTAAAAAAATTTGCTGCATACATTGTTTACCCAAGTATGGCATAATAATTTTGGTTATACTTTGAACCTGTTTAGCACATTGTTCAGAATTCATGTGCGTTCCTCGGAAGATGATTCCTTTTAGTTTTAATGCACCCAGAACCAACCTACCTTTATTTATGTTGTAAGTGCATTTTCTGCAAGTATTTTACTTTGTGTCAAATAATTGGGAAATATAATCAGCCGCCTCTCCAGTCAGCCTGCAGTTGGCAACTGTTGCCCTTGGTCTGCTCTGCAACCTCAGGAAACTGGTTGGAAGCACCTGCTGCTGCTTCTGGTAAGAATGGCTCTCTTCAGAGCAGAAGAAGGACTGCTGCTGCCAGCTTGATTTCAAGATGGTGGAGTTGGAGTATAGCCGATGAAATCTTCCCTCAGCATACAGCTGAATAACAATAAGCATCAGCAACAAGGCAGTCTCACTAGGGAGCCAGCTAATAAGAAAAACTCGGGATGGGAAGGACCAGAACTAGTGAACTAGCTTCATCTTGACGTAGTATCTAAACTTTATTAGTGACATTAATGTACCTGGGCAGCCTGCCCAAACAAGCTCTGTGTGCTTTATTTTGGTGATTAAAGTAACAGATTTCAAGTATTTCTGACTGATACTGAACCTTTCAGGAACCTTGTGTAATGACCTTATTTTGTGACTTTCACTGTCATAACAGAATCTAAGTTTCAAGAAGGCTGGATGTAATATGCTGTATATGATTTTGCAAATCTGGGGTCAGGCCTTTGACCCACATTTACAAAAATGCCTATTATGAATTTGAAAGAAATGGCCATGAAAGCCGCAAAAACGTAAAAGCAGAGTCAGAAAAGTGACCTCAGTTTGTCCTTTTATGGAACATCGATGTCACACTGAGTCAGTTTCTCTTTTAGATGTGTTTTTATTTCAGTCTTTTCACCATGCAGATGATGGGACAGTTGGTTTGTTTGATTTATGGCTTGGTAAAAAAGCCATATTGGAAAGTGAAGTTTAAAAGTTTGACTCTTTATATTTACAATGTTTGGCTAATAATAGAACCAATTATGTAATAGTTCTGGACTTAAAATTATTTTGTTGCTACTCTTTGTCTTCTATCTTAATAAACACCTTTGATTTTTTTTTTCCTTTTTCCAGGGGATAAAAGCCATTAATTAAAAAGTTTCTACTGGTTTTGTTCTATTGGAGGTGAAAACTGTACTGCTCATTATCTCAACTACTCTTGAACCCAGCTGAAACCTTGTAATTACAATGCTATAATCCCTCATCATTTCCTTTATTTGCTGCTGTCTGGGAGCCAGAACAGCATAAACATTAAGCAAGTCATTTAGACAAACATGAATGTGTGCATCAGCCCAGAAATGGTTTGAACAAAAAGTGTGCATACATGTGATTCAGAGATAAGGTGAGACCCAGAAAGAGAATAAAATCTCCTCTCATCCCCATCAGACATGTTGTATCAGATACAGACTTATTAAATGGCTCTCTCTGTTCCCCAGTGTGCTGAGCACGGGGCCGGTCCTGCTCAGGGAAGTGGTGCTCCACCTCACTGCCTCACACATCCATAACAACAAATCCTTGGCGAAACACAAAACCACATATGTTCATGCAAATATTCAGAGCCTACCTGGCCCACTAATGGCTACAAATTAACATGTTTTTCTTACAGACAAAATAGACATCAGAAATCTTAAACAGAAGGTGGATTTGGCTCACGTGAGTCATATTGCAGCCCAACTAACATCATCTTGCATCTGCTTGGTGGGTCTCAGTCCTGAGGCGGCGAACTTGCTCGGGATTGTCCCTCTATCTTTGACTCTTGGTGGCTCTATAAGCAAAAGGTGTTTATCAGACTGCCATGATGGGTTTCTTATTCCTTTTTCTCTGCCGGCATTCAGAATTCATTTATTAATGTAAATTTTAAGGTGGATTCAGGCCCTTAGAGTGAATACATGCAGGACAAATGAGGTCCTGTCATCTGGCTTTATGAGTCAGACTGTGTGGTGGTGCTGCATGTAAATGACAATGCTTCTACATCAGTTTTATTAAGAATATTACCTCTTGTATAATCTTACCGAGTGAATAATGATTCAATTTAAGCACAGTTCTCTATTTAATATATAAGAATAAGACCATGTTTCAGCATTCTCCGCAGCTCAACACTGGACGGAAGGTTCTGCTTGTCGTCTGTCGCTGCATGAAAGTGTCATGCCTTCACTGTAAGAAGAGTCCAAACAGGTTTGATCTAAATTTCATATGTTGTATCTCACAACATGTTTAACATTAGTATCCAAAATTAGAACGCACCTCTTTTTGTGCCATTCTCCACTTCTTGTGGTCTATGTCCTCTTTAGGGCGGCATCAGTCTGGCATGTCTTCCTTCATTCTGCCAAGCTAGCGTCATTACCTCCCACTTTGTTGTTTGCCTCGTGGACGTCGTCACGAGGCTGCCTTGACCCCATCGATTCGCCCGTTCTGTGATCCGGCGGCATAAGACTACGTAACCGCAGACGGTGCACATGTGAGGCACTTGCTAAGGAAAATGGCAGAATAAATTAATTTGCTGTTATTAAACTATGCTGCACTTTTGCCTGACTAAACAAAATTGGAGTGGCAGTGATGGTGAAACCTGTCCACAGGCTGCTGGTGCATACTAACTACTGTTACCATTGTAACAATGTATTCACAGTCATACCGAAAGAACTGTCCAGTATTACCCAAGTTTAAGTCTTTCTTGGAACAAAAGCCAAAGTTTACTATCATTACTTTAAAAGAACAGAAAGCTTGAATGAATACTTTAGGACATAAAACTGTGTGGATTGGATTTTTCTATTTGCTTTTTGGCCGAGGCTCTTCAACTGAAGCTTGGAGAAACCTCTGCCTTGAGGACCCTTGAATTAAGTATCGCCCTAACCGGGTCCTGCTCTATGCTCTAAAGTGTTGTTCAAAGGAGATTGCTGGAGGCTAGACAACCTTGGCGTGTATGTTTGGAGAGGAACATCTAAGTCCTGTCATCGCCTCCTAGACCTGAATAATATTGTGAGTAAAATTTTGCTTAGTGTTCAATGAAGATGACTCATATTAAGAATAACAGAGCTTCAACTGGAGCACAAATTCAAGTTTCATAGAGGATGAATAAAATATTTAACACTTGAATGTTTAATTTAAAAGTGTTTGGTTCCAGACCGTCAGACACTAATTTAGGCATAGAGGCCACAGCTAGACTGGTTGGCTATGCTAAACCTAAGGCCACACAGCATCTGAAATAAACCACCTGCAGTAACCACTTTGTCCTCATTTGAACTGTCTCCAAACCATTCACTTGTTATTAGTCATAGATTGTAACATTTTCTTGCTGCTGTAACAATCCTTTCCCTTAATAATCAATAAAGTATCTATCTCATCTATCTTATCTATCTTAAATTAACCATGTATATGAATAAGGGACATAAATAATGGGGGTTACACTGCACTTGAAGCTTAGAGTAGAATCTCACCGGATCTGTTAAACCTACAAAAAATGGGGTTATTTAGACCACGACTGCCACACTGATAATCTTCCTAACAAATCACCCCTGAGAGATGCTGGAAACTCTGTGGGTTAGATGGGAGTGAAGCATCTTTGGCATTGCCCCAGCGGAGTCTCTTTCAGTAGTCTCTCACATTCAAACTTGTGATTGATATTACTGAAGCACAGTCTGACTTGTACGCACCAGAGGGGTTGAAAGGCCATTCTGATGTTTAAACTAACCCCTTGTGAAAAGTCTACAGTGCAAAAGGATGTAATTCGACTGGAGTTTCAGTCCCTGCGGATGTTCCCCTCCTTTGTGCTTCTTTCAGAAGGAGATAAGAGGAAGCAGGGCAGAGACAGGGGCAAAATGAATGGACTGAAGGGATAAGACTTGACTCCAGTTTATTGAATTCATGCTTAAAGTTGTTTGCCAAGCGAGAAGAGAACTGACGTTTGACCGCCAGGACTCGTATCGCAGACCAGAGAGGAAAGAGAAAGTTGTCGAACAAAGCTGGGCTTTGTTATTGATTTTTCTGGGGAGAATATTTGAGCACCGCAGCCAAGATGTTCTTGCAACAGAGGCAGAAATATGGAGCCTTGTGTTTTTGGGGTTTTTTTGGTTTTTTTTGGCTTGTTGGCCAGAATGTAGATGAAGTATGTTGACCTGTATGAGAACATTAGCTTCCCTTTGGCACTTAAGTGTAACAGTTGTTTAATTACATCATAGTGTTAAAAATATATCATAGGAGATATGGTTGGACCATATTATTGCTGAGGGGGAGAAGTCTATAAAGGTGCATCATAATGATAATTTACCTCCTCCTGTATGTGCACCTGGCACAAATCATGAGAGGGGTCTGGCTGGTGGAGGCTCTGCTCTTAGGAGAGCTCCCCTGTGTCGGTTAGTAGAAGATAATGTGGTGGGTTTGCTTGTTTAAGTTACATTTCTAGACTGCATACCACTAACATTTGCATACTGAAGTTACACGTCTAGTCAGGTTGAATGATATTCGCAAGGAATGCTGAGCACAGTCAGAACACCTAAGCAGTTGTTTATTAGGGGTGTAATGTTTCTGGAAAAGACAAAAATGATACAGTTGTTCCTAACCGGTTAACCTTGATCGCTTCTATCTCGTGCGTCCCTGTTGAGCAGCTGACTCGGTTGCTGTTGTCGTGGTTCTCGACATCATTCAGCGGCGTCTTTAGAAAGTCTGTTGTCTTGTAGTTAGCCAGATTCTAACTTCACTGTTTTAGACTGTAGCTGCTAATGCTAGTCCTTGTTTTGGTCTGGACATCAGCTGCCACACTAATCAGAAGCTGCAGTAGTTGGAGCACTGGTCATTGTGCTGGGATGGTGAACACAACAGGGACTACCAGTGCCAACTGCAACTCACAGCAGTGGAGTCAGTCCACTCACTGGGGAGGAAAGTGCTTATTGCTCCAGGTTTTACCGTTACAATGTGTATATTGTTTAGGTAATTATTAATTTTGATAAAAAGCACAGGTGTGCCTTGTTTCGGAAGTTTAGACATGCCCAGAGATGCACATGCACCTCCACTACTACCACAAATAGAATCTAATTCTTTTGGTGACCATTGTGACCCATCGGTTGGTGGACTTGAATCTTAAGCCCTTAACTTTATTGCTGTCACCATTTAGATAAGATAAGATAAAACTTTAATGATCCCACGATGGGGAAATTTGCACATTACAGCAGCTCAGTACAGAGAAAAATGAAAGGATGAATAAAAACAAATGAAATGAAATAGAATAGAAAACACTATATACATAAAATATATATCAATATCAATACACATATACATATACAAATACACACATAAAACACTATATACAGATATCAAACACACTACATACATTTGTAGCCGGGTGTAAGGTACACAGCATACACGGTATGCATTATATGGGTGAGAGTGTGATAAATAAAATGGAGGCAGAAGTGACCATATTTGGATTGGGTAGAGCGCAAAGTTATCAACTAACTCACAAGTACACTTATAGACTGTGTGGGTGTGCACACAAAGATAACTGCTAATTAGTGCAAAGTGACGTCAAACCACTCGTGAGAATGAAAAATACTTTTTGGATGGTCTGTTAGTACATCTGACTGAACAGTAAGAAATATTATTTGTCAAAAATGACATTAAAACAGATCCAAAAAGGCTCCAGCAGCACAAAAACAGCAGAATAATATCTGAGATGTCTTTGTCTGCATCCACATATCATTCAAACCAATTTTAACATATTTATTGGTACCTCAATTCCAACACAACTGGGACGCTGTGTAAATAAAAGCTCTCATAAACCCATATTTTGTTCACAATAGAACACAGAAAACATCAAATGTTTAAACTGAGAAAATATATAATTTTTAAAAAATGTAAATTTTAAATTTTGCTGAGAGCAATAAAATCAGGACAGGTTTACATTTCAAAGCTGGGAAATAAGGACACGAAAAAGAAACTGATGGAGGAAGATTTTGCAGGTAATTACATTAACTGGCAGCAGAGACAGAGTTTCATTAATCTGCAGAAAACTGCATTTACAAATTAAGGTTTTCAATATCTCCTCATCTGCAGTACATAATATCAAAAGATTCAGAGAATCTGGAGAAATCTCTGTGCACAGGGCCAAGGCTGAAAATCTGTATTGGCTCTTTGGACCCTCGGGCGGCACTGCATTAAAAACAGGCATAATTCTGCCATGGAAATCACTGCATGATCTCAGGAACACTTCCGGAAATCACTGTCTGTGAACACAGCTCACCGTGCCATCCACTAATGCAGGTCAAGCCTCAGTCATGCAAAGGTGAAGCCACATATGAACATGACCCACAAATGTCACAATCTTCTCTGGGCCGAAGCTCGTTTAAAACGGGCTGAGGCAGGAAACTGGTGGAACGTGGAAAACCGTTCTTGATTCAAAATTTAAAATTATTTTTGGAGCTAGGGACTAATGAGGAGAGGAAAGAAGAGGCTTATCATCAGCACAGAGTTCAAAAGCCTGCATCTTTGATGGGGGTGCATCGGTGCCTATGGAACTGGCAGCTTGCACATCTATCACCAGAAGCTGCAAAAGTACAGACATTCTGTACTTCTACTGAAGTACAGATTGAAAGTTGAAGTACTGATTCAACATCTTTGAAAGTGGAAGTGTAAAAGTACAGGCTCTGAAAGTAAAAGTCGCTCACTGAAGGACAATTCTACCAGACATTTCTGTGCAGACTTACTGAACCTTGTGCTATATTAATATCATAATAAAATAACATTGCATGGGAATACAAACGCTATTCCAATCTAAATTCTAATGAATGTACTCAGCTTGAATCTGTTATGTAAGGCACAAGCAGTGAAGGGAAATTTAAAAAGCACACTCTATTTTCTGTTCCCTACATTGTAGCAGAGTGACTGTCTCCACGCCTACACACAAAAATGAGTTTGATAAGGGGTTAAAGTGCGATTCAGCAGGTGGGGCGACCCTAAGATCAGTTGTAGGAGCTCTTTGTGTGGGGGGGGGGAAGAACCAGAACTTTCTCTTGTGAGCTCCAGGAGATTTCTTTGTGTACACACTGTGATCAGCAGCACGTGCTCCCGTCCAGATGACGTCTTTTTCAGGGAAGGCCTTCATATTTCAGCAAGCCAATGCAAAATCACACGCTGCGTTTATTATCACAGTGTGGCTTCACAGAAGAGTCCATTGGCTGTACTGGCCTGCCCGCAGTCCAGACATTTAACCAACTCAAAATCTGGCACAACATGAGACAAAAATTACAACAAAGAAGACCCAGGAGTGCTGTGCAGCTAGAATCCTCTACCAAACGAGAACGGGACGACGTTCCTCTCCCAAAAGTCCAGCAGCTGCTCTCCTCGGTTCCCGGGAGTTTATGATCAGCAGTTAAAAGAAGAGGAGATGCTGCACTGTGGGAAACACAGTCCTGTAACAACTTTTTGAGATGTGTTGCAGCCATCAAATTCAAGACAACCTGTTTTTACATTTTCTGTGTTTTGAAACAAGTAGGACCTTCTTTCCATTGTGTAGAATGTGAGTAAACACACCAGTGTTCTTATTCTTATCCACTGATGTGATGATGCATAATTCATGATTTTCTATAACAATGTATCGTAACTCTTGCAACTGCATTAAAAAAAAATAGCTGTGTGCACACATAAATTTCTCAGTGTGGGTGTGTGCGTCTGACCTGCTTATGTCTGCATCTGTGCACTTCTGGACTCTGCAGCTACTAATTTTGTATGTTCTTTTCATATGTGTTGATTAGTGAGTTGCTGTGTTAAACCATAGATCTGAGGCTCAGATATAGTACGATAGGCTGGTTGCTGAATGCTAAAAACCAACTCATCTGGACTAGGGGCAAAATAGCCCTGACATGTTTTGGGCTTTTCAGACTCATCAGATTGCTCAAAAAAATCTTTGTTCTCTCATAAATACTTTATTCACATTAGCTCAGATTTCAGATCCTGATTTTTATCCCAATTCATTATATCCTTTATATTTTATGTATTTGGTGGTGTTGGCATCTGGGACCTTTCACAAAAAGAGCTTTTGACTGTAGCACACTACAAGCAAATAATCAATAAGAAATTTCATTTGTTGCACAAAGCACTTTAGGCTGGAGTGTGGTACAACAAATTATTGGTAAAGTAAGACTTTTTCAACAACAACAAAAAACATGGCTGACAGTCATTCACCCCCAGCAAGAGGACCTCGGGGGGGGGGGGAGCGGTGCTGAGGTTATGTGGTGGATTCTGATTCGGAATTGCACAGCAGAAAGAGTGACATCATTCTTCTTTAAAACTTTAAACACATCAGAACTGGTTTAATGTCACTGTATTATTTGTATTATTTTCTGAAATCGAACAGCCAACAGTGTTCAAATATGACCCTTCAAAATTCTTAACTTAAGCATAAAAATTCACAAAGAAAAACAAATAAAGCATCCTCAACTGCACCGATCAGGAAAACAGTTAAATGTAGATTATTAAACATTAGGTCTCTCTCTCTCTCTCTCTTCCAAGTCCCTGTTAGTAAATGATTTAATAATTGATCAACATATTGATTTATTGTGCCTTACAGAAACCTGGTTACAGCAGGATGAATATGTTAGTTTAAATGAATCAACACTAACTAGTCACACTAACTGTCAGAATGCTCAAAGCACAGTCCGAGGAGGAGGAGTAGCAGCAATCTTCAGTTCCAGCTTAGTAATTAATCTAAGACCCAGACAGAGTTTAATTTGAAAGTCTGACTCTTAGCCTTGTTAACCCTAATTGGAAAAGTCTAAGACCTGTTATTTAGTTTCTGTCTGATTTCAGACCGTTTATCTGATTTAGTGCTCAGTTCAAATAAAATAAAATAGAATGGGTGAATTTAACATCCATGTAGATGCTGAAAATGACAGCTCTTCCTGTTAAAAGGAAGTTTTTCCTTCCCACTATTGCCAAGTGCTTGCTCATAGGGGGGTCGTTTGATTGTTGGGTTTCTTTGTAGTTATTGTAGGGTCCTTATCTTGCAATATAAAGTGCCTTGAGGTGGCTGCTTGTTCTGACTACATAAAGAGTGTGCACTGGCTTTAAAGCATTTTCTTTCTCGATTAAGGATAACCAAATCAAATTTTTTTAAAACGCATTGTGTTCGTCTGGCTTGCTGTCAAGCTCAGTATGTGTTCTGGCAAGGATTCAGGTGGATGAAAGAATGAAAAAGGAGCTCAAACTAAGACTTGGTGGGGAAAACAAACAGAAACCCGGGCATAAATTCAAATTTAATGATATTAATTGGAACATATTTGATGTTAATGTTCATAAAAGAGATGAACTCACAGTTTGATAACTGTGTGTTCTTTTTCTCAACCTGTTTTTGTTGCAAGGGCCAATTCTTTCAGAGTACCTATTCTTCACGAAATTCCTCCTCCTGTTAAATTAATGTTTAAAAGACAGTTTTATTCTTTCAGCTGCGGCACCAGTGAACAATAAATAGGCTTCGTGTATATGCAAATTTGTTATAAGGTCAGCAAGTATGTTTCCTGTTTTAGGATCTGATATTCATTTTTATCAAAAAAATAAAATCATTGTAAAATTGTTTGCAGCCAATAGAGGAATTAATAATAAATTTCCATGTGAGCATTGAAGTCTTCAAATAGGATGATGGAGTCACCAAACGGAGCACCCTCGAGCACCCCACCCAATGACTCTAGGAAGTCTGGTTATTTTATTGGCGCATAAGAGCAGACAACAGTCAGGACCCATTTCCTGGCTCAAATGCGCAGGGAAGCAACTCTCTTGTCCACCAGTCTAAACTCCCTTGAGCTCCCTCCTCAGGCCTGGCTCCAGGGTGGGGCCCCAGTAAGCCCAATAGGGTAAACTGTTCCCTTGATGTATTTTCCATAAGGGTCAATGGAAAAATTGAAAATTGAAAAATTGAGCTTTGGATAGTGACCGAAAGAACAAGATTGCTGATACAAGCAGTGGAAATGAATAGAGATTGGGCGAGGACTGTAGTCCTTCAGGAGGGGCTCAGGGTAGAGCAGCTGCTTCTCCACATTTAAAGGAGCTGGTTGAGATGGTTCAGGAATCTGATTAGGATGCCTCCTGGGCACCTTTTGGGTGAGGTGTTCCAGGCATGTCCTACCAGGAGGAGGCCCCGGGGCAGACCCAGGACAGAGATTGTATCTCTCGGCTGGCCTTTTTCCCTTAGCTTACAACTATAATGCAAGAGACCTCCACCACAATCTGGGTGGCTTTCTGTTTATCATTGTTAATTATAGTGGCCCATTTTACCCTATAGTTGCTGTTGATTTGTATGGAGCTGATGACATTTGATCAAATCCATTCAATAAACTACAAATACCCAAATAAGCTGGAAAGCACCTCCGTGCACAAAGACTGAAATCTGGGCAGGTTATCAAAAGGCACATGCACCAGCTCTACATTGGAGTAAAAGATGTATTAGAGGCCAAGTTTGATGGTTGGCCCATCATGAGAAACCACAACTACTGATAGGAGGTGGACCTTTTTTTTTTCTTTTTTTTTTTTAGTTTTTGAAGGCACCAATGTCGGGATTTATCGATATGATAAAGAATCATAATAATGTAAAATAAAATAAAAATTACAGACATCTGTAATATGATTGTACAACTATTTACATCATTTAACCCAGTTTTTACAGGTATTCAGGTACTTGTAGTATCTGGTAAATACTTCAATCCAAAGCCAACTTTCCTTAATTTCTGTCTAGTTTCTGAAAATGTATGAAAACATTTTGCAGATAGAACACATATTTGTTTTGAGGATAGTGTGCTCATTGCTTGGTTTAGCCTTGTTTTCTCTTCTCTGATATATGGTATTATAACATCACACCAATTAAGTCAAAGCTGCTTATTAGAGGCCATTGAACTTACTCTTTGATTAAAAATGTATTTGGCATAAATAATTTCTGCTCTTGCTGAGTAGGCACAGTGGTTTCATTGACTTTGTACTATTTCCTCAAACTGATGCATTTTTTTTTTTTATCCTTGTCCTCCTGCCCTTGGATCTTTTTCAAACCCAATTTTATTATTTGGAAATTACAAGGTGTCAAAGAGAGGGGGGAAAAAAAGCAATTTCTTAACTTTTTTCTAAGGTGCCCTTTTCCTAAGTGTTTAACTGTGATTTACTGAAGGGGTTCATAGGTTTGAAAAGTCTTCTCAACATTAACAGCCATTTTTATGGCAGCAAGGGCCTGAATTTACAGTCCAAAATGCAATACAGTGAACATTAAGCTAGATAAATGAGAGAGCTGTCATGGTCCCTGGCGGTGATGTTCTTTTTCTACTCCTGTTCCTCCCCCTGGTGTGTGGATGTATGTTGGTGGGCGCGTCTTTCTGGAGCGGTTTTGGCTTGTGTCTCCTCCCTCCTCGATCAGCTGTTCTTACCTGTTTCTGATCAACTCGTTGTCCGGCTCTTCTTAAGCGGGCAGCTGGCTTCCACCCGTCGCTGGATCGTTGACTGTGAACCAGTTAGTTTCGGCCACCATCTAACGAGTGTCTCCTGTGTTTCTGCTGTGACTTACCTGAGCTTTCTTTGTGTACAGATTCCTCCCTGGTCGAGTGGAAACCCTCCTGGAACCTGCAGCCCCGTCACCTGCCGAAGCCCACCAAACGGCCCGCTATTCACATCTCCCCCCGGAGCCCTAGCCATCCCTTTCATTCCCGGAGTTCCCCCTTTTCCCTCTATTCCCCAAACCCGCCTGCCCTACTACCATAGTCACTGTAAATAAAACCGTGCACGAAACCGATCCCTCTGCCTCTCCTTTGAGTCCTCAGCACCTCATCCATGACAAGAGCTTTACACCTTTTCATTAGAGTCAGTGTTCTGGTGAAAATAGACTTTATATATTTCAATCCGGGCAGTTTTAGAGTTTAAATACAAACAGACATATCCACGTACTAAAGCAGCAAGATGACACATCTTTTAAGATTTTACAGAAAATGTCTGTTTTTGTTGACTCGTTGCTGTATTGTTTTAATGGTGTCATTTGTAGCTTTGAGTAAAGGAATCTGCAGGCAAGCAACTCAGCTATGGTAGCATTTAAAGTGTATATGTGATGGCACGTAGAGCCTGCACCAAAAGAGTCCCCTTCCCTGGTGCCTGTAAATGTGCAACTAATACCTCTTTCATTAAGCTACGCTAGTACAAGCTAGTGTTTCTATGTTAACACCAGTCGCTTTAGTGCAACACGCAATTGCTCTGCAGTAGAGCACTGTGTCATGTGACGTGTTAAATGAGAGGCCCGTAGCAGTGACCAGACTCATCATGAATTCAATAAGCAGGTGAAGCTGAGGGGTGGCATTCCAGGGAATGCATTTGATGAAACTGCTGTATTTCTTTAATGCCGATCGCTGTCAAAGCCCAGAAATGGTACCGTGGTGTGTCACTGTCAGTCTGACACATACAGTATAATTTACTGCCATCCCGTATTGCACGTGACAAGACACATCTTGGATTAATTTTCCGCTGGATTAACACTAGCCCGGGGCCTTATATCCCCTGCTTCACCATGTCAATTGGTTTAGTATTTGGTGATTATTGTTACTTAACTGATCTTAAAGTCGAGCTTTCAGAGATTAAAAAAAAAAAAATCCAGTTCAGAGACCATTATCTGAAATGCCAAAGCTACTTTTAGTATGGGTCTAGCCATAAACACACCGCCTGTTCTCCAATATAGTTGCAGAGAAAAAGTTTGTGAATGCTTCAGAATTGTTTCACTAATTTCATTTATTTATTTCATGCATCCATTTCCCCCTAAGCTGCACACTTGCAAATATGTGACGGAGATTTCAGAGAGAAACATTAGGAAGTAAATTTCCCACTTTCAGCCTGTATGTGTAAGTGGGTATCTGCTCCTTTGTGCAAGGAGGAACCGCTGATAGAGCCGTACAAGATACCCTCCAGCAGGCCACTGGTGTGAATGTCTTTGACCACACGATCAGAAACAGACCTCATGACGGTGGCCTGAGGGGCCGATGTACATTAGTGCTCAGTGTGTGTATGTGTGTATATATAATATAAAATAAGCCTATTGTGGATTAACTGAAAAAGTAGTCTAGTAAACAAAAACATACATATCATATCCCTACTGAACACAGTGAGTATTCACTTGGACAAAGCTGAGAAGTGAGTGAACCTGGTGCTGGTGTAACTTCTCTATAAAGGCTCTTCACCCTACAGTCTTTAATGATGAAGTCAGAGGTTAATAGGAACTGCAGATCAGTCACAACAACCACAGAAGAAGTATTGTAGAGATGGAAAAAGAACTATGCCCAGGGTTAACTATAAGAAAACCACTGAAAAAGAATGGCGTTAATGGAAGAACCCCGTGAAGGAAACCATCCAGATGAAGGTGAAGTTTTGGGGTAAAAGTCAGCGCGCACCAGTATCCAAAGTTCTTCTGAACTGCAAAACATGGTGGAGGGAACATCATGATTTAGAGCTGCTTTGCAAACTCATAGCCTGCAATCACTGAGCAACCAATTAAAAGGAGAATATTAATGAGGAGGAGAGCTAGCCTCAAGAAAATGAGCCCCGGGACACAGATACTGCGGTGTGACCTGATGAAGGCAGTTTCAAAAAGCCTTAAATGGCTTACCTGGGAATGAATATCCCTAGGTTGTTAAAATTTGTTTCGTCAGTTTTTTGTTTTGTTTTTTTGCTTGTATTTTTGGGGGACCTTTTTGTTTCTTGTAGTTTTTCTTATGATGGTGCCAGTTATGGCTGCTTGGGGCATTTTATTTCAACCACCAAAATAAAAAGCAAAACAGAAGGAGACCAGCGCTCGGGCTAAGAGAGGGATTCTTTATCTGTAGTAAAAAAAAAAAGCAACACTTGCAGTGGAAAATGCTTTGTTTCTGTTTTTTCTGTAGCAGTGATATTACAGAGCACGGCTGTTAATAACAATATAATAACAACGGAATCGTTTGTCAATGACCGCATTGCTTTTTCAGACGCAGCTCTTTAAATCTCTCCACCATGACAGCATGGAAAGGAGTACTTTTTTTGTTGTCCATATTTGGTCTTTATTCAACACCACCTCCTGCTTCCTCCTGTGCAGCAATGACAAATGCATGGTGGGCTGACATTTGAGAGTTTTTATTTGTCCAGCATTAATTTGCACTTAAACAGATGATTTAAGGAGGTTTCATGTGTGTGTTGAGTTACCAAAGTGCCAAAATAACTTCAATAACATTTTTTTAAAAAGTGCAGTGGAGGAGAAAACTGTGCAGGGCTGGATGTTATCATGCAGCGTGTGGCAGTCAGGTAGCTTGTCCCTGCTGCTTTAGTATCTATAAGTATGAGAGTGACTGTGACATCCCTGCTGCAGAGGCCACCTGCCCCATGAAAACACCTCGAGGCCAAGAGAGGACCCGTTGACAGAAGTCTGGATGGTGTGAGGGATGGCACGAGGCCTGCAGCTCTGTGACTCCAGGTTTTTTTTGTTTTGTTTTTGTTTTATTTTCCTCCCAAAGAAAAATCTCATCCTCTGAAACCACGAAGCGTAATAGATGAGGCATTCGGTGTCATTATGTTCCACTTTTCAAACAGATGAACAAAGCAGCAGCAGCTGCCAACAGGAAAGCACTAAAAATAATTACCTTTCAGATTCTGTACAACTCAGGATGAAATAAGCAGTTTCCTCTACAGTAAATAAGATGGAAGGTGTGTAGCGCTGCCTTCCTCTATCGAGCCAGCTGACTAATCAGATTTGGGTCATTTTTCATCCTTTTAATCAGGATTAGCTACATTGTTTTATTTGTTTCAATCCTGACCCGAACATGACTGTCGCATCACAATAATATTCACAAAGCGCACGTAACTTGTCATACTTTCCTTTAACTGAAATCTTGTCATGGCAGCCTTCGTGTGAAGAGGAAGATGAAAAAACTCCACTGAGTAGTACTTTAGTGAAGGAGTTGCTATGGTGACGGAAATACTTTCTCCTTCAGTTTGGCCTCTGAGCTGATAAACCTCACAAGGACACTCAATGGCACGGCGTCCACGCTTACACCGAGCACGCCGAGGGTTTGGACAGCTGGGTATTTGGATCAGTAACAGTTTTAGATGAGTTCAAAGCATCGACGGTTCACAGCCGTCTGTGCTTCGTTTAAACTCCCTAAATGAAAGAAAAACTGTGCGCGGCTCTGTCTTCGGTCTTGGTCCTGTCTGACTCATTATTCAAGCCCAAATTACAATTATCACTGAGATTATGCATAATGGTTCAAATAATTATACAACATTGTAAATACACAAAGAAACTATAGAAAATTTTCTACTGAGAATAGAATCTTATTCAACTCAGTGACTCACTGTGAGTCACCAATCAAACTTACTTTCCCACCACAGATAGAACTTTGTGTTGGAATTTGCTGGTGCATGTTGGTCTGTGATAAACAGTGGGCAGAACAGCATCATGGACTTTACACTGTGGGCGCAAATGACTGCTTCTACTATTAACTATATACATAATTTATGGTAGGGATGATGGGAATACATCATTTCCTATTTTCTGAATACCTAAAACTGTTGAGTTCTCTCTCCTTCCTCTCTCCAGTGTGCAGTGCAGACCTAAAGATGTGCAGCCTGAACTGAGTGCAACATTTAACATTGAGTTGTGAGGTAAACACTTCAGCTGTGAGCGTTGGTCTTCCCCTGCTTTCAATATTTATGAATCATTATTACTAGAAATAATCTGCACAGGTGCATGTAGATTGTGTCACAACACATTTATGAGTTTAAAATGTATCATGAGAGGTACCTGATTTCATTCTGGCACAGTCTGCGGTTCACCCGTGTTTCCTTTGGCACTTCTGGACCACTCGCAGGGCTGA
Organism: Pterophyllum scalare; assembly: GCA_024447675.2. NCBI lineage: Eukaryota > Metazoa > Chordata > Actinopteri > Cichliformes > Cichlidae > Pterophyllum > Pterophyllum scalare. Next base: position 53,667 of record JAMQGT020011546.1, on the reverse strand, counting down.
GGCTTCAAGTCCCATTCTAACTTCCACTTGTACCTCTGTGATGGACCGAAAACCCGTCTAGAGGAGAAACAGCAACTTCTTTGTCAAACTGACTCGACCTTCACACCACAGATGATCGCTTGACTGGCGAAGCAGTGGCACGATGGTTCTATGTACACAGCTGACGGTGGAGAGTTTCGCTAGTCGCTGTGCTACCGTACCCACTAACTTTTCCTTGTTCCACTATGAGAATTAATCCCATTTTAACATTTGTATAAGCACTTTTAGTGCTCAGAGTAGGAAAGCACTATATAAGAACTAGTCCATTTACCATTTATGTGACTTTTCTCCCAGGTTGTTCACGCCCCACAGTTTGAGAAGCACTGAGCTAGAGGCACCAAACTTGGTAAGCATGGCTGGAGGGGAAAGAGGAAGGCTCACACCAAATCTGGTGACTCTACAGGTTATGGTCTTGGAGTTTTATATGATCACCAGTTGGTCATCGTGTGCAGGGGCACACTGAGAACTCGCTTTTGTTTTTAGCCTCACCAAAACAATCTTCCCTCATCATCTGTCCTACATACCTGCTGTGGTTGGCCCCCTTCAGCCCTGTCCTCTTTCCCACAATTAAAATCAAATTGAAGGCTTTCTATTTTGATACAGGGGGTGAGATGCCACACACATCACAGATGCAGGAGTCAGTGTGGTCTGACGGTACAAATGTTGTTGTTTTTTTATCGGATTGATGTTAGACCAAGCACAAGCACCTCAGACACAGCAAAGGCCGATGCACATGTTTGAATGTGAGTTTTTGAACAGTCTGAGAAAAATGTCAAAGCCAAGTAAATTACATTTACATAATGCACAGGATTTAGAATTGCAGGAAATGACTAATTCCTAATTGTTGATGGGGATGACCCCTGTGCTTCCTGACGAATTTGTGTCCCCACTGCTCTCCAAATCGAATTTACTCCCTTTTATTTGCTCTTATTATATCTGGAAGAGGGCACCTTTTCCAAACCTTATTAAAAGGATTTGCATATTCTCTGCTTCACAGATAGCTCAGTAATGGCTCTGCTGAATAGTTCTGCACCCCTCAACTTCTTCCTCCAACAATTTAAACTTTTTCCAGGACAACCTGTGTTTTACTGTGAATATAAATTTACATGAAATCTGCCATTTGGTGGCCACTTTGATCGTAAGTGTCTCCAGCAAGTTGCATGAATGTAATTTTAACACTCGTGCTATTACTCAATTCCTGTGAGAGTGGAACTCAGTAACCCTGAAAATATGCACAACTCAAAATATGATCCTGCACTTCAGTCATGTCGGATGAAATGAATTCTGCGGGATCCGGTGTGAAAAACATAAAGAGCTGAAAATGAAGGCTCACTTCACATTTTATCCATCTATTTGCAGCTGACCTTAAAAGACCCACAATTTGTTGAAAAATGGTGCAAAGGGGAGTTTTAACTCAAAAACTGAAGGTCTGTCATCAGCTATGTGGCACACCATGACTGTAGTCTTACTGCATTATGTTTCCCTCGAGTTTTAAGCTGTAAATCTTGCAGCAGGAGCAGACAAAACCTGACCTGAAGTGTCCTCAAGAACACTGTCACAGTATCTTCCTGCATTATTTCATGCAGAATGGTATCATGCTCAAGGACGCTCTGTCTGTGTTTAAGTCTGTTGAAGGTCTTTCTAACCAACTAATCATTTTTAATCCAAGTTTGCCTGAAATTAGCCGGCTGGGGACACAGTAAAATCCCTCACAGGTCTTAAAAGTCTCTGCTGTATTGGCCTTTTTGGAAATCATCTTAATAACAGATCTTGAGCACAGCCTTTTCAGATGGATGTGCACACAAATGCACACACTCCATCTGTAAATAGTTACCTCAGGGACTGACAGACTGAAAACTGCATCAGAAACTGGAGTGAGCTCAGAGCAGTTTGTTAGGATTATACAAGATAAAGCTACTGGAAAATATCAATAGACCAGATTAGTTGATTAGTTGTCATCCCTGAGGGGAAAGTGGGCTGTAGCAGCAGCAGCAGCAGCATCAGTAGGCGGTAAAGGGATAAATGAGAGGAGCAGATGTATAGGTGAAGGGCAAACTGTGGTTTTTAACATCAAACGACCATTTTGAACTGAAACGCTAAGCAGATATGTGTGCATAAGCGTGCATGGCTAAGCAGTCACATCAGCCATATCAGCAGCAGCAGAGCAGAACACAGGAAATGAGAAGTATCAGCGTTATGAAACAAGGCCGTACGGAGGAGGAAGCTCGGGCACTAAAGAGGTTTGAAGCTTGGCAGATTGAGTTAGAAAACTGTAGCACTGATCTGTTCATTGCACGTAGTTGATTCATCCCCCAAAAGCACAAAGCAACAGGATGCAAAGTTTGAATTTATTAAAACAACTAATTAATCTGATTTTTGACAGCTAATGATCACGTTCAAGATTTAACTCTTTCAACTGTGTCATGCCGGGTTCAAGTTGTCAGATTATCCATTCGATATTTTGTCTTTAACCCTTCTTGATGCAACAAATTAATGGCCCTAATTAATGCTGCTGCTGTCTGGAGTCACCAGTTTGGGGTTATGAGAAATGTCCGATTGGTTACAACAGCCTGTCAACAATAAGAGCACATCTGTCCAATGGGACATCGCACTTTTTCTGCCAAACTCACAACACCACAGTCTAATTATTTTGGTATTTCGTGTGATGACGCAGCATGCTAAGTGTCTTATTTTCACATAAAATGCCTATAAATCCACCTCGCTGCTGTGACACGACTAAATATGTTAATGCAACGGTGGGGTTTTTTAAAAGGAACGTCACAACGATGTTTAGGCGGTATCGCCACCGCAGAGGTTACGTGATCGGTTCACTTCATCTGTTTGTTCGCAGGATTAGTTATGGACAGATTTTCATGAACATTTTTTTGGGAGCTGATGCTTGGACCAACTCAGGAGACTGACTTTTCGATCCAGTTGGTGTCCAGGAATGCAGGAATGTTTGGAAAGATTCTTTATGATTGTGAGCTAGGAAAATTCTTGGCATAACTTTGAAAATGTATTTATCAAATGGAATAAAAATTTGGAGGCACAGTCTTGATGTTTTCAAGAAAATATTGCAAACCAATCCAGATATTCTTCTGGGTACAGCTTGATTAAAATCAAAACATTACAAATGCAATAGAAGTGACAAATGTTCTGCACTTGACTCAGTTCTGACTGAAGCTGACAGAGGCATTCATGAGCTGTGGAAAACATCGGGTGAATGAAGTCGGAACATGAAGTGCGAGGTTTGTCACCTGTGTTCGCTTTAGTGGAGTCACGATACATCGGCGTTGACAACAAGCATGATATTAAAAAACGATTAAATCCAGTGACAGAACCGTTGCAGCTGTTTATCGTGCCTCTCTCCTCTTTCAGTAACAAATTTACTGCGGCCACAGCTCATCTACACATTTCATGGCTCACTAAAGTCAGGCGTCCGCTTTACTTCTCAGCCAGCAACTTCTCTCACAAACTGGGAGAGACTGTTCCCACAGCAAACCTACTGATTCAGACAGCGCCCCCATTTGAAATGAATTCCTCAGACACCATTTTTTTGTTTCCTCGCTGCTGTTCTCTGCTCTCTGAGCATTTGAGCTGCAGCACATCCTCCTTTGTGGGACTGCTCTGTTACAGGAGATAAAATAAGCTGAGAATGATTTTGACTGACAGCATCATAAAAAAAAAAACCAGAATTGTCAATAGATATCCTGATATAAATTTTATCATGAATTGTTTTGGCCTTGAATATTGTGCAGTCGTGAAAGCCTCGATATTCTACTGGAAATGCTAGAGACTGTTCTCGCACGCACCTTCTGCAGGTAAGTGCTCATGGAGTTAGAGTTTCAGTGCCTTTGTGGAAAATCCCCTCTCCACTCTGTGAATTGATGAAAAGTCCTCGCTGCTGCTCCGTCTCTAATTAAATCTATTCCTGCTGCCATTTTTGTCTGTTCTCTATTGGAAAAGGAATTTGTGGTCTCCGTGGAGCCAACCTGGATAAATGCAGCTCACATTCAGTTTCTAGCATTGTAACGGTCCTGACTAACTGTCACTGACTGCAGCTCCTTCACAAAGCTCCAGCACCTTCAGTTCAATAATGTAAAGTTGTTAATAATCGTTACTTTCATTTGTAATATGAATGTAGCTCTGCACATCACTGACCAGTGGTTTTTGCCAGTTTGACTTTGGCATTTCTGGCATTTTGTATTGATGCTGAAGTTATTCCAGATGTTTCCATAGGTGGCGTTTACAGTTCTCTTACAGTTTTGTCTCGAGGAAGTGAGATGCAGCTTGACTGAGTTGAGATCAGACTGACTGCAGAATATTTCACAGTTCTGCCTTCATAAAGTCTTGGGTTACTTTCATATCATCCGGTCAACTCCGCTGCACTTGGCTGAATCTGAGCAGGATGTATAAAACTGTGCAGTTTTGTACATGCCTGCACTATACAATAATACAATCATTATTTTTCATCTTATACAACAAGAAAATAATAGAACCAAAATCCACGGGATGTGGACTTTTTTTTTCTTATTATTTTATTATATATATATATATATATATATATATATATACACATTATATTATATTATTATTTTAAATTAAAACAGGATGAGTGCCAGTACTGAACCCTTTGTAACAAATCCACCTCAGATATCGGCTTTCATTTTACAGATTAACTCAAAATTAATTTAAAAACATGGAAACTGTACTTCAAGCTTTTTTCTTCTTGCCTTGATAATTGTCATTTTCTCCTTGCAGGAACTGCTCAGTAAGCTTTATCTCATCTGCAGCTCGATCAAAGTGTAGGAGCCAGACTCAGTGCAGGTATGAAGAGGGGGACCACATCTGTCCTGCACTGATTTATCTTTATGGATTACCAGAGACATACAGAAACTACCTAAATGTGCTTTTGTTTCTCACGATTCAGCACCGGGTGATGTCTGTGAACTGCTCGTCTCATCATCCACCTCTAGACCTCTCAGATCTGCTGTACCCGGTTTAAATACCACCAAACAGTTCCCGCCTGCAGCCCTGCGATGCATGTTTATCTGAGCGTGTTTACCTAGTTTTTATCTTCACTTCATGATCATACTTTGTACCTGCGTTTCCTGTTCCCTCAGCACCCTTCATGATGATGTAGGGCAGACCAGCACCTAATATGTGCACTTAATCATTGAACAGATGGCCCTGCTGCTCTATAGGCAAGAAATAATATAGACTTGTTCCATGCATAGGTTAGACTTTCACAGTTTTATACTACTGAACCTATATTTGACACCTATTAATTCCCACCGGCAGTTGAAGTCAGCAGAAGAAAAGAGAGAACAGGTCAGGGCCAGAGATCAGATGAAATTGCTGTGATTGAGTGCAGCGAATTACATTAACATTTTTTTTTTCAGCTGAAGACTGTTGAGTGTGTTCAGAACCTGAAATTACTCAGAAAGAGCTACTTAGAGGTCAGCAGTGGACAACAAGAAGAAACTACTTCATTGCTCCACTAGCAGATTATTTATGATTTTCTAAAGATGATGTTTTTTTTAACTCTGCTTGGATGGAAACGGTTGATTTCCCCAGGGAAAATAAAGCTGGAGGAAAAACAGGAAAGCTTGACCTAGTGTAAGGGCAAATCACACATAAAGATGCTTTTCTTGCCTCATTAGATCATACAACATCGAACTGTTCATATACTGAGTCAACACATGTTCCCAACTCACTGAATTTGCTGATGAAATTATCTCTGAGCAGATTCTCGGGAGCCTGCGGTCTCAGAGGGGCTCAGAAAGAAGGATTTTTTTGAACCCTCATAAAAGAAAGCTGTGTTGGTAGAACAGGATTACAGGAGGAACCCTGCTCTGCTGGCTGTCCAATGTTCCTACAAGCTCTGGTCTTACAGGTCATCACACCGTGTCCCAGACATGCACTCAGTATATACCTGGGTTAAGATAAATCAGTATTATTTTGAGCTGCAGATCACACAAGGCCACTCCGGTAGCCCAAGTGTAGAAATGTGGAGCAGGGAAAGAGCAGAAAAGGTCCAGCTTTCAGTACTGAGGCTGAAGATGTACACAAAGAGCCCCCAAATAATGACAGGAGAACCCATTCAAGGTTAACGTGTCTTTGGTGCAATTGCAAAAAGATAAATAAATACAAAATAATAATCTCCGAAAATAGTTCAGTATGTTCAAGCTGGGTCCAGCAGTTATTGGTGCTGTGATACTTTTTTTTTGGTGGAAAAATGCGAATTAGTTCTAGATTAGGGCCTGGAGCTGTATTAAAGAGAACAAGTAGGAGGGATTTGATTGATCATTGAAGATCATTGTTTTTTCCATCCACACTGATTTATGCAGCAGTATGGCTACACTCTGATATCAACTATGATATCTGCCATGATTATGGCTGAGCTTGACTTCATGGTGTGCCAATTTGCTTATCTGAAATCAAATCTCGGGTCACCTCAAACTTTCTTAAATAAACAGCTGAAATAAAATTGAGTTCCTCCTTGTCGGAACAAAATCCATTCTATCCAAAGTCGACAGTTTCTCCCTCACAACCGACAGCTCCTCAGTCTCCCCCTCCCCTCAGGTTAAGAGTTTGGGTGTCATCCTCGACAGCGCTCTATCTTCCCGCTCCCATATCAATAATATTACCCGGACTGCATGCTTTCATCTCTGAAACACTGTCTCCACCTCTTCCTCTCCCAGCATACTACCTGCATTCTTGTCCATAGTCTTGTTACCTCCCGTGTTGATTACTGTAATTTTCTTCTATTTGGCCTCTCTCTCAAATCCCTCCGTAAGCTTCAAATGGTTCAAAATTCAGCCGCTCATATTACAGCCAAAACCCCTTGTTTCAGCACATCGCCCCAGTCCTGCAGCAACTCCACTGGCTTCTGGTTAAATTCTGAATTCAATTCCATTCACAACCTGGCTCCTTCCTACCCATCTGATCTTCTCATCACCTCCTCCTCCTGCTTCCTTCGTTCTTCCTCTTCCATCTGCCTTACTGTGCCCTCTGCCTGCCTCAGCGCCACAGGGAACAGAGCTTTTTCCCGCTCCGCTCCCCAAATGTGGAACTTTCTCCCGTCTGACTCCGTCTTCAAATCGTGACTCAGAACTGACCTGTTTAAGGTATCCTACTCATTTAGTTTCTTATTCTGTGCTTTTATGTGATTGTTGGTTTTTATCTCTGTAAAGTGTCCTTGGGGGTTTTGAACGGTGCTTACAAATAAAATGTATTATTATAAAATAAACTGTAGATTTAAAAGATGAGCATATAGGATATTCCTTATGGTTGTGCTTCCACACGTTGGTTTCCAGCTGAGAAAAGGGAATCCATTTTTCCCATCACTTTAACATTTCCCCTGGTCATTGGCCTTTCTCTTCCCCATCATACTTTTGTCCTGCTTCCTGGAGTATTACGGAAACTCTTCGTGGGTTTAAGCAGATGGGAAGAGAGATCGTAAAGTGAAACAACAGTATGAGTGCCCTGAAGTATTTTGCTTATTACTGGGCAAAGGTAGCTGAAGGCTTCCAGCCAGAAATATGCAGGTAGCATTTTGGATGCAGATGATTGCAGCTGTTTAAACCTGACCCAAATGTGATCTCATCTTCAGAATATCTGCTAACATTTTATGGTAATACTTGCACTGAGAGGAGCCATGAGCAACTCTGACTATTCAAGCTGTGCTTGTTTATCCACAGGGTAAAGAAATGTTCACACCATCGTAACCTGCAGCTCTTCTGATATCGAACATCTGAGTGTGTTTGCTTTTCTGGTGCGTCTCCTCCCTGAAAATCTGAAAAGCTCATTCATAATGTCCCTGAAGAACAGCACTCACCGTGTGGGGCGGATAGACGGTATAAAAGATGGACGTACCCATCTTATGTTGTGTTCCAGTAGCCCACCTGACGCGGACCTTGTTAATCCGGGGGTCTTCCGACCCAGTGTGCCTTCAATTCTTGTGTGTGTTTGTTTGTGTGAATAATTTAAAATGTGTTCAAAAATTCACAGCTGAACTGATGGTTCAGTGTCATTTAAATTTGTTTTGTGTATCCCCCCCCCTCCAATTTCCACAATTCCTCCTCCTGAGAAAATTAAAAACAGCACACGCACTAAAACCGGAGAGCTTGACTGTTGATATAAGGCATTTACACACATGACTAGACGTATCCATATCTAAATTAAGATCTCATGGTCATACCTTTGAAACTGGAGAATGGAGAGAAACTTGGAAAAATTTCAGACAGCAGTGAACAGAACAAGTCGTACAGAGAATCATATTTGATACGAAAGATGTCGCGATAACACAAAACGAGCCTGGAATGGATTTTAAGATGTGAACTTTGCAGGGAAGATTGATTTTCCCCTCAGAATGGCACAAACGCTTTAATGAATCTTAATTTATTTCATTTCCTTTCAACGTGAATTCAGATGGACTTTAAAGATGATAATGAACACGTTTCAGATAGCTCCGCAGCATTTGGCTACTTGATGTGTGTAACTTGTTCTGCCTCAGATTTTTCATTTTCACTGCATTAATACATTTGAAGATTTTCTGTGTAGCTGATTAATTTGACAGGAAAATGAATTGTCAGTTCAGACAACGTTTTCACAACTTCACCGGATATCAATATAAATGTTCAAGCTGACAGAGGGTCCACGCTGACCCTGATGACCTCTAATCCCTCAGCATGTGAAAACATTTACTGACCTCAAGTTGCTCCGTTGGATGCAGGTACACCAGTAAAAGCTGCAGCAATGTGCACTCACACACCTCCCAGCACTGAAGCACTTCCTATGACTGCTGAATTTACTTAGTGGGGAGCCTTTTTGGAGGAGAGATCTACCGGAGAGGAGGAAAGGGGGACAGATGGATGAAGCCAGGGAGAAAATGGAAAGTGATGGCAACTCTCACTCTTCATCTTCTGCCCTTCAGTGCTAAGGTAGATTAACCAGCCCAGGTGGACTACCCACAGCTCAGATCAGGTTCAGACTGACAGGGCTTCACATGGAGTCCATGTTCTCGGGTGTTACCTGATTATCACTGACAGAGGGACAGATAGAGGTTGCAGCAGTCAGAAAAAGAAAGTAATCAAAGGTGACACCTACATGTTCTCAGCACTGTTACCAGGAGGACAGTGTTGGAATAAGGACAATTATCTTAGAACTGAAACATTGTTTTACACTTGAAGACAATTCAGAAATGTACACCTTTTAAATTATTGAATAAGTTTTTAAAAGGACTCTTACACAACACTTCCCCTAAGGTGGGCCCATGCTGTGTGTGTGTGTGTTATACTGAATTTGAAATAAGATACATAAGACGAACGCATAAAATTCAGTTACGTGCAATTATCATTGCACTTAACTGTATTTTTATACAATCAATTTTAGTGCATGATCTCCAGCATTACCCATGAAGTCGGCTTCATTAATGCCGTTTAAATAGTAATAGGTAAATGCTGAAGATGTTAGTTTATGCAAGCCACAAAATCAAGCTTCCTGATTTAGAAAGCTCCCATCAGTGCTGGCGCTTTTACACTTCTAAGCAAGCCCACCTCGACCTCAGCTCCTCCTTTTCATGCTGTATCTGACCTAATCAGCTGGTCATGTCACTTGTCACTGATGCCTGCACTGTTCTGTTCTGAACACTGAACTAATTGTATTTAAAGTGACTTTTTAAACGCAGCTGCAGACAGTCTGTGTCACGGTCCTGTTTTGGTCCTGTTTTGTCTTGGTTTGATTTTGCAGTTTTGGTATCGTTTGTATTATAATTCTTGATTTGGTTCCTGGTATTTATGTTCTCAGGGTTTTGGGTTGTTAGTTCTGGTTATGTCTGAGTGTTCTGAGTGACTCCCTGATGTTTCTGTCTGTGCCCCTGTGTCTGTCTGGTTTCTGGATCAAGTCCCTTTGTCTTAGTCATGGTTTCTGGCCATCATGTTTAGTCACTTCTTGTTTTACTTTGATAGTCTTTCATGTCGCAGGTTTGATATTGACTGTCCTTCGTTAGTGTGATTCTGTTCAGCTGTGCTCCCTGGTGTGAACACACATTGAAACACATTGAACATACAAGGACTCCCTCATGTGTTCGAACATTTGTGCAAATTTTACTTGTGTTTGTTCAGTCATTAACGATGCTGTGCAGAAAGAGCTGCTATGGTGCTTCTATCTGCACTGTTTGAACCTGTGGTAAGGTAACTTCTTTACTGAAGTCATTGTAATCAGCTACGATCTCAGCATTTCCACGACTACATATTACAAAATACATAATATATATTAAAATCTTATTAATATCTACTATTGTATCATGACTCAGTAGATCAGAAGAAATTGTGAGGCAACACAGATAATAATAAATAGTCCAAAAAAGATATTATCTTAAAGGGTTCAACACAAAATAAATGACAGTATTAAAAAAATTCTAATGAAAGTCAAATTTGAAGAAGTAACATATAGCTGGATACATTATTTCCACTTGGAAACAAAGAAATATGATATGGCAAACATAATTAGGAGAGTAAAATTAAACTACTGAAATCAATGTGGATAATAAAGAAAATTAAAATGCTCCTTCCATGTTTATTATTGGAATATAAGAAGTGTTAAAAGATGATTATAAAATTTTTAAAAATTATTTACAGATGGATCCTTCACCTGAAAGAAGCACAAGAGTCTGAGTATTTATAGAGGATGCTGTTTGTCAGAAACTCTACCTGTCTGTGCTACCGTGAGTCACACTGACCATCAGCTGCTACTTCTGATATAATGTTTTCCACAGTGAAGGAGTACAGACAGACCAGGAGCTTGTCAATGCGCCCTTTCCGCATGAAAAAAAATCTGAATCATGTCCACATAAGGACAGAACAGAAACAAGATCAAAACCATATAAAGATGAATATCTACAACATGACAGATGATTGTGGGAAGGATTATTAGAAAGTAGTTAAAGACACAACAGAATCAGAGTGCCTAGGCTCCTCAGTTGCTCCTCAGTGGGCACTGAGGTGGCAGCCGGCAGGGCTCCTAAAGTTGGAGCTAAACAGAAGATGAAGAGCGGGGCAGGGAGGAGGGCATAAATAATTAAAAGTACAAATTAGTGTAAGACTACAGCAAGAGGAACACTGACAATACAAAAAGCCCAGACCAGCACAGAACTCTTCGTTTGTATCATGCAGTCCAGCAGTGGGTACACAATGAAAAAATACCTGCAACACAAGAGAGACACACTACACAAAAGTATATTTCTGACTGTAAGGATGCTTCACAGTACAATATAATGTTCAGAAACATGCATGCACACATAGTCTGAAAGATAAAAAGGTACCTTTCCAAAGCAATGTACGTCTTGAAGTAAAGACTGGCCATCACACACAAGAGGTGAATGATAACACAGATGCTGCTTTCCACTCTTATCACCCAAACAATGAACACAGATCTGGATTAGATTGGAGACGAGGAGGTTTGTGTAATAGATGATATGGACCTGACTCCTTTGCACCTGCAGGAAATAGAAATTATAATTAAAGCTGCAAATATTGATGAAATAGCCGTTGCACTTCAACTCCTCTCCAGACTTGGACTCTCATGAAGCATGCGAAGTCTGGGACAGACTGGACAATGTATACTTCAGATATACAGCTTTGTGGTAAATGATTGGACTTTGGAGTACGAACACATATATGTAGTAAAAAAAAAACAAACCCATTTTACATAAAAAACAAAAATGCTGGAGGGGAAATGTTGGATAGCTATACTGCCATGGACTGAGTAATGTGTTGGGAATGAAGGGGTGCCACATTGTTTGATGGAAATGAAACTTATTAACCTACAGAGGCTGAATTTAAAGACACCCCGAAAATCTGTTGGGTAAAGATCTTACGTTACCCATGACAATAGATGGAATGCTCGGTTTGTACCGTCTCCTCCTCTCCCGGTACTTCACTCCAGCTCTGCATCCCCTCCTCTGACTTCGTAATTCCTTCGGAATCTCGGGTCGCTCCTCTGGGAGTACCGTGCTGTTGCACAGAGCTAACAGCTGATCCCGGCTGTAAACAATAGAGTGGCTCACAGGTTCTCCAGATGAAGTGGTGAAAAGTCCCAAAAAGAGTAGAAGGAAGGCCACTATTTTAATGAAACTTTGCAGGTCCATGGCGGGTTTGATATCTGATATAACCACAACACAAACAGTCCGAAAGAAAAACTTAAAACATAAGAAAAAAACACAAAAGAAGGAAATAAACTGGGGAGCTGCAGTAACAGGCTGCCTACCGTGGCACCATCTTGGAATTTTTTAAAATATGTTTTATTTAAAAATAGAAAAAAATTATCACAATTTGACATTAGTAATGAAATCAAACACACACACACACACACACACACACACTTGGAAACTCAGACACAGCCTGAGCGCTCTGTGCTGCTGATACACACAGACACAGATGGAGCTCTCCATGGTACCGACACACGCAGTGACACCAAAGTAGCTGTCTGTGGTGCTGAAACTGCACACAACCCTGTGGAAATCCATAATTAACCTTAGTGTGTGAAGAAGACTCCCCATTTACATGAACAAATTGGAGTCTATTAGACAAATATGATTCAAACCACTGCAGTGCAGTACCTTTAATACCTATGGCATGCTCTAATCTCTGTAATAAAATGTTATGATCAACAGTATCAAAAGCTGCACTGAGGTCCAACAGGACAAGCACAGCGATGAGTCCACTGTCAGAAGCTGTAAGAAGATCATTTGTAACCTTCACTAATGCTGTTTCTGTACTGTATGAATTCTGAAACCTGACTGAAACTCTTCAAATAAACCGTTCCTCTGCAGATGATCAGTTAGTTGTTTTACAACTACCCTTTCAAGGATTTTGGAGAGAAAAGGAAGGTTGGAGATTGGCCTATAATTAGCTAAGACAGGTGTGTCAAGTGATGGCTTTTTAAGTAGCTTAATTACAGCCACCTTGAAGGCCTGTGGTACATAGCCAACTAATAAAGACAGATTGATCATTTTTAAGATTGAAGCATCAATATTTGGACCATAAGATAAGCCTTTATGCTGATGATGTATTACTTTTCCTTGGAAATGCACAATCTTCTCTTTGAAGACAATTAAACTTATCGATACATTCTCATCTATATCTGATTGCTCTATTAACTGGAGTAAATCAACATTTTTGACTGTAAATTGTAATTTTGAGAACATCACCACCATGTCACTACAATCAGGCAACATTTTAATTTTTTGGGTACACATTTTTCTGCCAGACTGTCAGACTTGGTTTGGTTAAATCACATTCCTCTATTAAAAATGATAGATGATGAGTAGAGGGTGGGTAGAGTTTCCACCATTAAAATGATGGTTTTGCCAAAAATCATCAATTTGTTCTCACTGAGCCACATTCCTCTATTAAAAATGAGAGAGGATGATCTCACACTTTGGAATAATAAGAAGTGCAGTTGCCTTTTTTCAAGCTCTAGTGACTATCCCCAGTAAACTGACACCCATTTGGAACAATCCAGATATATGTCAGAAAAAGAAAGTACTAAATTTTCTGTCATGTCATGTAAAGGGTATATAAAAAAAATTGAGCATGTTATTCAAGACAGAAACTTTATTCCATTTTAAGAACTTATATCAAAATATGAAATCAGCAACAGTAGATTTCTGGAATATCAGCAAATGAGGTCTATCACACAGGGAAGACTGAAAATATAAATGATCTGAACCTGGAAATGCCTGTATGGGTAATTTCTGGATGGATGCTCTCATGGTCTTGGGGTGATCGGACTAGGGTGCCTGTGGTGGTGGGTGCTAGCCCTGGGCCGGGTGGCCGGCCTCCCCTGCGGGGGTTGGGGTGTGGGGCCTGGGGCCCTGATGCCTGGGGTCGCCCGTTTCCCAGCTTGGCCCCTCCCTGTGTGGGGTGGGTTGGCCCACGTCTGGATGTGTGGCCGGCATTCCGGGATGCGGGGGGGTCCGCATGTCCTCTGGTGCGGGGGGGGGGGTCCGCAAGTCCTCTGGTGGGGGGGTGAGGCGCTCAGTTGTGTGTATATATATATATATATATATATTATATATATACACATGATGTGTGTGTGTGTGTGTGTGTGTAGCTATCTCTCTCTCGTGTGTGTGTGTATGTGTAGTATGTGTATCTATCTTCTATTTTTTTCTGTTTTCTCCCCCTTTTTCTTTTCTTTCCTCTCTCTATCTCTCTTCTTCTCTTCCTGCCTGTCAAATCTGGCTAGAATAAATACAATACAAATAAAAATACAATTAACAAGAATAGCCTATAGAAAACTTATAGAGCTCTTCTTGTAAAAGCAAATATGTTTAGTACAATAGTGCATTCAGAAAAAAAAGGAAGTCAGTGTAGCCTATTCATTAAATTTGTATTGCTATAATTTTACAAATCTGGATAGCTGGAATCACCTCCCTGTGTTAAAAAATAAAAGTTTCAAGACAATTGTGGGTGAGCTTGGGGGACCCCTGGTGGTCAGGGGGCCCCATGCAGCTGCATGTGTTGCCTATGCCTCGGGCCAGCTCTGGAACCAGGATATCAAAATGTGAACAAAAATTATAACAAGACAGAAAACTAAGATGAATAATCAAAACCAAAAACAAACTGGTAACATAAAAAGAACAGTAACTCAATGAAAACAGAACCTGCAACCTACAGAACTAAACACACACACACACAAAAATGCTGGACACTCGACCCAGGACCCTGACAGTTTGTGCTGCCATCAGCCACACTGATGATCTGCTGCTACACTTGCTGAGCACAGACAGGCCAGCAGCCTGTTGATGCGCCCCTTCCGAATGAAAAGAAACAGAATCAAGTCCAGAAAAGGACTGAGCAGAAACAAGATCAAAAAGATATAATGGAAAATATAGCGAACATGGAGAAAATGACAGATAATTGTGGGAAGGATTATTAGAAAGTAGTTAAAGAACAACAGAGTCAAAGTTCCTAGAGTTCTCCGTTTTTCCTCAGTAGGCACTGAGGTGGCAGCAGGCAGAGCTCTGAAGGTCCGAGCTAAGCAGAAGATGAACAGAGGGCCAGGGAGGAGGGCATAAATAATTAAACGTACCAGTTCATCTAAGACTACAGCAAGAGGGACACTGACAATACAAAAAGCCCAGACCAGAACACAGAGCAGCACAGAACCCTTAGTTTGTCTCATGCAGTCCAGCAGTGGGCAGGCGATGGAAAAATACCTGCAGCACAAGAGACACACAAATTCTGATTGTCACACTGCACAATAATATATTTCTGTCTATAATTGAATATAAGTATATGCTTCACAATAATATTACAATGTAATGTTCACACACACACACACACACACACACACACACACACACACACACACACACACACACTGAAACACAGGTGTGTACCTTTCCAAAGCAATGCACATCTTGAAGTAAAGACTGGCCATCGCACACAAGAGGTGAATGATAACACTGATGCTGCTTTCCACTCTCATCACCCAAACAATCATCACATAGATCTGGATTATGTTGGACACGAGGAGGTTTGTGTAATAGATGACGGGGACCTGACTCTTTTGCACCTGCAGGAAATATGAACTATAATTACATTAATGTAGTAATAAACATGGCATGTTGTTCTGCTCTAGAAGACACAAAACAATAATCAATATTTCCTTCAGATTGTAGCAACTCTTCTAAACTCTAACTCTCCTCTTGGCTGTGTCCTCCATCAGAGTTGGTTTTCTAGAAGAGTCTTAGCTCTGAAATAGTTCCTGACCTGTCTGTCAGTTTAAGTAAAACCTCAGCAGTAAATCTGCTCTCTGAGATTATGTCTGGCCTTCTGAGTCCTGCATTTTGGGTCCATCTTCTTGCAGCCACTCTGCTCGACGTTGGCACTAAGGCTTGTCGTAAGATGTAAGTGGAGGAAATATGAAGTTTAATGCTTCAGTTTTGCTGCAGTTCAGGGAAATCTGACTTGCTACAAATTAGCATTATTGTTAACTTTTGTCCTTATAAGGATACTGTAATAAGAGGAATCTAAAGGGTGTAACTGGAAAGCCTTTTTAAATTTCATATAGAGTTTCATATAAAAACTACTTACCACACAACACACATAGTAGATGATCAGTATGGTCAAAGGAAGGCAGACGCATATGTTTATCCACATCATCACTTCAAGGACATACCATGAGTCGTCTTCACTTTCTATGATGGGGTTTCTTAATAATTCAAACCATCCTCCTGTGTAGAACACTGTGTGGCAGAGCAGGTGGTGATGATGCAGCAGATTAACATTGTTCTTATGTAGACATGAAATTATGGATATAATCGGTAAAGAAGAAGCAAAGCCTGCCGACTGAAAATAAAAACATGGGACAGCCTGAATTGTGCTGGAGAATTTATACAGATGGGAACATGGTATGGTTATAATATGAAGTTGAAACAAATGTTGGCAGAGAATAATAAAGGGTGGTGGTTGGAGTGGGTATGAAAATATGATACTGCGCTATTTAACACCACAGTTGGATCTGCTTTTCTCACTGCTGAGTGGGTGGACAGTGCAGTCTATGATTAGAAAAATGATTCATGAAATCATGAAATGTTCCTGCACACCAACAACAGTTAAAAACAAACAAAAAAAAACACCTCACAGTAGCTTTTGTTAAAGTTTGTAACCTCCACGAAGGCACAAATAACCACAGATGTGTTTTATTAGACTCTATTAGCTATGTGTACCTAATGAACTGGATAATGTATAATATAAGCAACTGGTTTCTTATATTGCATTCACCAGATCAAACACCTACCATCTTCACTGCTACTTTATAGAAAGAAGTGAAGAGAAATCACTGATCTGTCATCAGTTCTCTGTCAGATAGACCAAGTACAGTTGGTTCATTACCAGCACACACATTTACATTCACTGCATTTATACAGAAGCTCACTGTAAGCACCAAAGAACAGAAGGTAGAGTCATGACTTCAGCAGGCTGTCTGAAAATACTGACATGTCCTAATTATGAGTCAGTTTCTTCATAACTCTGCTTCCCTTCAGTAGAAATAATATAATCATAAACATCGGCCTTACTTGTCTCAGGACGGCTTCCAGCTGAACCAGTGGGTAAAATCTGCAATATGACGACTTTGTCTTAAACAGAGAAGTTGTGGTAGCAAACGTTATAAACCCCTCCCTGCACTCACTGGTGTTCACACTCATAACAGCCCAAACATGAAGCCAGCAACAGTCACGATACATTTTCACTCAAACCTTCTGGGAGTCACAAATAACCATGTTTTCATTACTAAAATCATGGAGTGGACAACAATAGAGCACAAAGCTGATTAAACAAGTACACAACCCGCTGCTCCTTGGACAAGAAAGCAACCCCCTCCCCACGTGTCTCTCCATAGCAGTATTCATTAAAATAATCCATACAAAGCGATTGGTGGCTACATTTTAATGTTTAATGCAGCTTTAAAGGCCTGAATGATTGATGCTGTTTTGGTGACTCTAACATCTGTCATGTAGCACCAATAAAATTCTGTCCTGTAGATTTTATTTTCTGGTAATAATGAACTCAGAGTTTGCTGCCAGGGGGAAAAAATAAGACAAACTGTCCTTTGTGCAGAAATATTTGTTAGAATACCACTTGTGAATTACAGCTTGAAAGAAATGCAATATATACACATTTGTCTTATCTTTACTAAAAACTGCAGCTGCTTTATGAAACCATGTTTGTGACTTTATGAGCTCCTTAGAAACTTAACCTTCCTGTTTCCACCACATTAAAACCCACAGACACATCAGATGGAGCAGGTGAAGTGGCAGCAAACACTCTGTTGATAACATGAATTTTAAAGATTGCTATCTTCAGCCAAAGGGAACATATGAAGGCAAGCTGTGAGACACACAAACAAGGAGAAACTGTTTGTTTTTCCCATTTAACCCTCGTAATGTCCCAGGGTCATTTCTGACCCCAAATGAAATCTGTTGCTATCAAAGTATGTTTTATATTCATCAAATGATCTGAAAATAAGAGCTTTAAGATTAGAATCAATTTGAAGTAATTTGGTTGAATTTTGTGTTTTTATTGAATTTAATAACATCTGTTGTAATACGGGGTCAAAAAATTGAGTTCTTACACCGCGGCCCTTCTGCTTTACTGCTCGGTCTGATAAAAACATTGCATGAGAAGTGCATGATCACATGCAACCACGGTTCTTTTCAGTAAGCAGTTTAGATCACATCATCATGATTATACAGACCTGATGACTGAACATGTATGGAAAAGTACTGAGAGGCTGTATTTGATGTACTATGATAACAGTTCAAGTTTAGATACATTTTAAAACCACTGATTTCTACTTATTTTTCACCACAACTCAGTGTCAACACACTGCAGCTTAAAACATACTCAGTCATTGGGCAGGTGTGTGTGTGTGTGTGTGTGTGTGTGTGTTTGCATTTACCTTTTCAAATGTTTCTGAATGAAAATCTGAAGAAGTGCTTTATGTTGAAGTTCAAAGTGGGGGTGGGGCATAAACTTTTCACTCTTTTTCTAAACCACTCTGTATTTAATCATTAGTTATTATTAATCTCTGCCTCTCTTCCACAGCATGTCTTTTGTCCTGTCTCTCTCCCCTCAGCCCCAACCGGTCTCAGCAGATGACTGCCCCTCCCTGAGCCTGGTTCTGCTGGAGGTTTCTTCCTGTTGAAAGGGAGTTTTTCCTTCCCACTCTCGCGAAGTGCTTGCTCATAGGGGGTCATTTTGACTGTTGGGTTTTCTCTGTAATTATTGTAGGGTCTTTACCTTAGAATATAAAGCACTTTGAGGCAACTGTTTGTTGTGATTTGGCGCTATATAAAATGAATTGATCTGAATTGAATTCAATGAGAGACAACTATCAGGTACTTGAGTTCAAACTTACAAAAAGCACAACAAAACTCTGTATTTTGTCAATAAAACACAAATTTTTGAATCTTTATAAAAGCACAACCAGAGGACAGCATGACAACCTATTACAACAAAATTATTAATAATACATTATACTGTGCCATGACTAAATACAT
This sequence comes from Pterophyllum scalare, assembly GCA_024447675.2. Lineage (NCBI taxonomy): Eukaryota > Metazoa > Chordata > Actinopteri > Cichliformes > Cichlidae > Pterophyllum > Pterophyllum scalare. The sequence goes on along the minus strand of JAMQGT020011546.1, from coordinate 34,553 downwards.
CAGAGGAAATTCAAATGTTACTCTGAGGGAACACAAAATCATCTAGAAAACAAATGTGTGACCCTTAAAGGGTCGTTACAAACAAGTTATGATGATGCAGAAAAAAATAATTAAAATTAAACAAAAAAGTTGAATATAACAGAGTATGTTATTTGTACATAAAACAGAGTTAGATGGATATCATAATTAAATGACTATTACAATATGAATGAAAATGCAACAATAGAAAATAAAGATGTGTCAAGTGTGTTTTCTATTCATATTTGAATAGAAGAAGCCTTCAGAAGAAATGATGAAATAATTATCAAATTTACAGTGACATCATCCACTCAAACCTGTGCTTCCTGTCACTCCCAGTGGGTGCAACCTGACTGAGAACTGGATCTCAGGTGGCCGACAGCCTGAGAGTTCAGCTGAGAGCAGCACGTCTGAACTCCTGGAGCTGAATCTACTGTCAGACGTTCATTCAGAAACAATATTTGTAGAGGACGGTGTTCGCTCATCTCGCTCTAATTCCTCGTCTCTGACTACATGAACCCGCCTCTCTGTGCTAACATCAGTCACATCTGCTTTGCTGCTGTTCTCCATGCTGCAGCAGCACAGACAGGCCAGCAGCCTGTCAATGGGTCCTTTACACTTAAAAGCAAACAGAAACAGGTCCAAAAATGAACCGAATAGAAATAAGGTCACAGTAATGTAATCAATATCTGTATCAGGGTGGTGTGGATACAAGTTGAGAGTTAATAGAATGACTGCAGGTAGATTTATCAGAAAGTAGTTCAGCAGCAACCAAACCAAAGTTCCTACAATTCTTCGTTTTTCCTCAGCATGAACTGAGGTGGCAGCAGGCAGAGCTCTGAGGGTCCCAGCTAGACAGAAGATGAACAGGGGGGCAGGGAGGGCGGCATAATTAATTAAATGTATAGATTCGTGTAAGACTAATGGCAAGAGTGACACTGACAATACAAAAGGACCAGACCAGAACACAGACCAGCACAGAACCCTGAGTTTGTCTGAGGCAGTCCAACAGGGGGCAGGCAATGAAGAAATACCTGCAACACAAAACAGACAGAAACTCTGATTATCACTGTACAGAATATTATATTTCTGACCATGATGGTCCTCCACAGTACAATATAATGTTCAGAGACATGCAAGTGAGCACACACTGAAAGACAGGTAGGTACCTTTCCAGAGCCATGCACATCTTGAAGTAGAGACTGGCCATCACACCGCAGTAATAAATGATATCGCATTGTATCTCCATGCAGTGTTGCCCTCCAAAATATCCTTATGCAGCTTAGGATTAGATTGGAGATGAGGAGGTTTGTGTAATAGATGACAGGAATCTGATTTCTTTGCCCCTGCAGGAAATATTTATTGAAGTCATATTAATGCAGTAATAAACACGACATGCTGTAATCATAAATGTGAAGCTCATTTGAACATTGGGGGGGGGGACATGAAGTCATGGGGATCTCTCAGGAAAATTATGGTAGAAAGTCTTTTAGTTATCTAAAGACAAAGGAGAGTAATTATGTTTACAGCAGAACATTCAGATATGGTATTCACACAAAATGAATGAATTAATCAATTATGTATGCAAATGTTACTTGACTTTTAGCAAAATGTTGAAAGTTGTACCTCAAAATCATATTTATTTATTCATATATTTATGAATAGATAAATCTACAGCATTGTGCCGTAGAATGACAATGTAGCAGATGCCAGGGCCACTGAGTGGTCTGAAAATGGAAGTTTTAAACAGAGACATCATGTGTGTTGCAATCTGGTAAAGTGAGTCAGTAGTTGCAGGGTCTAATTCTTAGGCCAATAACACATGAACCAGCGCTGGATTGGGGATCATTTCTGGGTTCATGGACTGTTCTTAGCATCAAGGGATTGATTGCTTCCATGTTCTGATTGCTCATACGTGTTACCAGTGATGTCATTATTAAAATTACCACCGCAACCTAGAAGCAGCCCAAGTACAGAAACCCAGACTTTCCTCTCCCCAGCCACCTCCACCAGCTCATCTGCAGGGACCCCAAGTTATTCCCAGGCCAGCCGAGAGGTATAATCTCTTCAGCGTGTTCTGGGTCTTCCACGGGGCCTCCTCGCGGTAGGATATACTCTGGACACAACTCACCCAACAGGTGCCCACAGGCATCCTAATCAGATGCCTGAGCCATCTCAACTGGCTCCTCTCGATGTAGAGGAGCAGAGGCTCTACTTTGAGCCCCTCCCAAATGGCCACACTCCTCACCCTATCTCTGAGGGAGAGGCCAGCCACCATTCGGAGGAAGCTCATTTCTGCCGCTTGTATTTGCAGTCTTATTCTTTCAGTCACTACTCAAAGCTCGCGACCACAGGTGAGGATAGGGAGCCTTCAGGAACTCGGGCGAATCTCGTCCACCCCAGGGCCCTGCCACCGAGGAGTTGTTTAACCACTTCAGTGACCTCACCCCCAGTGAAGGGTGAGTCATCCCCCTCGTCCCCAGACTCTGCTTCCACTACAGAAGGCATGTCAGTGGGATTCAGTAGTATTACAAGCCCCAGAACACATAGCTCCTGGGGTCACTGGGACACAAACCCCCTGCACCATGATAAGGTGGCAATTCGCAGAGTACACTTTACTTTTGCTACAAAAATCAAATATACCATGTTAAGAAATATTTTTTTATTTTACTATTCCTTTACTCTTAATAGGAGAGTTCTGTGGTTAGATGAATCTTAAAAGTGTAACTGGAAAATATTTAACTGTCAGACTTTTTATTTTATTCATAAGCACTGAAATATCTATTAATTTATTAATTACTCAACACCATGTTCATGTTTTCCCTATTTCTCATTTTTCTTAACACCTTATTCATTTCATCATATTCCTGCTGTCACTTGGCCAAAGGAAGGGTACATCCTGTGCAGGTTGCCAGTCTACTGCTGGGCTAATTTTTATTTATATATTGTTTAATTCTTACTAGGTCTTATTTTATTATTGGTTTTTAAATTTATTTATTTCTAATTTTTTCAGCTGTTCACATTCTCACAGACATTAAAAGAAATGACATATCTATGCACCGCACAACACACACACAGATGAACAGCACTGGAAGCAAGAGACAGTTGATCCTTACCACAACTTCCCACATCGCTGACTTTGTGTGTTGGAGCTGCTGTGAAAGAATCTTTAAAAATAAAACAAACAAAAGCCTTTTATGTGAAATAGCAGGTGCTGTAAATGATTAACATTGTTCTTAATATTAGGAATAAATAGAGTGCCTCCCACTCAGAGTCAGTTTTTTAGTCTACATTAATTTTCACACATCCAGCGAAGTCATTCAAAAACTTCCGCTTCTTTGAAAATTTGTAGATTTGCCACTCTTTCTAAAAATCCCTGATAACTTCTTATTTACAGCCACTGGCTGCATAAACTTTTCAGGGTTTATAAACTTCAACGTAAACAAAATCTCCAAATTTCATAATCTAAAACCAAAGTCCCATATTTTTCATAAAGATTTTTCTTTTCTGTCACAAACTGAGTATCAAGCTTTAATATCAAAGCTCCACAGATTTCATGTCTCTGAATCGTAGCATATTAAAGGTCTGCTTTTGAACTCACATTTGAAACTAAGATCATTGTCTAACTGTGGTTCATCTCATGTTAAAGAATTTATGAATGTTTTCACTTTTTAACTCCCAACAAATGTTAAATTTGACATTCTTTTACTGCAGAAATGAAAACCACGATAAAGCTCAGTGAGTAAGCATGACGTCTAATTTAAAGGATCTTTAATGAAGGCAGGATCAACTTTAGAGAAATTAGATGCTACTCATAATGTGCAGCTAATAAACAGGTAACTGATGATGTCAGCAGCTATAGACATTATCTATATTTCATTATAACTCATTTCAGGAGCATCTGAATATTAAAGATATGAACTCCTGTTACTGAGCTATCATCAGGTTTCTGTTAAGTCATCTGTGATTGTTGGGTTTCTTTCTAATATTGTAGAGCCTTTATCTGACAGTGTAAAGCACCTTGATGTGACTGTTGTTGTGAGCTGCTGATATATAAATGAAACTGAGCAGAATCAAATACAGTTAGTGCATTACAATGATCACATTTACATTCACTGCATTTACACAGAAACTCACTGCAAACACAAAAGAAGTGAACACAATCCCATAATACTGACTTGGCCTGATTATTGTTGTTTCTTCATAATTATGTTACTCTACAAATAAAAATAATGAGAATATTTGTAATCATTGTCTTTACTTACCTCAGGACTGCTTTTAGCTGAACCAGTGGATAAAATCTGTGATATGATGAGTTTGTGTTGAACAGGAAGTTTTGAGAGCAAACTTTACACCCCACCCCCACTGACATGTGGTCAGACGCACAATGCAGTGCAACTGGTTGATGTTTAGCATGAAAATAATTTTTTACTTTTAGGATGTAGCTCATTTTTAACTTCAATATACAGTAACTACAGTCTGCCCATGTGTATGGTTTCCTAATGCTAACAAAGGGGCCACATGAAACTAAAATAATAACATTTAAAGAATAATAAAGGTGCCTTTGGTTGGCTCTGGCCAAATCAAATCTTCTTTCTACCATACTCATACATGATTTTGCATTTTTTAATTAAAATTGTTTACACCCAAGTCAATAATTCATATCTGCCATTTTTACACCCGTAGAAACATTCATTTTTGAACATTGTATGTTTTGTAGCATCAGTAAATGTAGCTTCAGTTGTTTTTTTCAGTTGGTTGAGGACCTCAGAGATGAACAGAGTAAAACTACATTTAGAAGAAGCTTTCTGGAAGTTTAACCAGATTTATATAACTACCATAACTACAAACAATGTTAAATCATAAAAAGAAAATAAAATGTCATTATTCAAATATTTATATATTTAAAAACATTTTTTACAGTATTGTATATTTGTCCTTACATTGACACAATGTGTAGTTAGATTTGTAGGCGGGTTTAGTTCATGTTACAGCATTGGTTACATCGCAGGGTTTCAGAGGGATTTAGAGTTGTGACGTAGCTGTGATGTAGACTATTCTGTTACCAAACAACTAGTCTGCTAACAAAGACTACCCGATGTTCACATATCACAGGTATTCATGCTCCCCTTCACTGTTTTCCAGTGAAATTCAGATCATTTAAAAATGTCTTTAATTGCATTAAAAGCCCTGCGTGACCAGGCTGCTGCATATATAGCAGACCTGCAGAGATATTATTTTATGGTAGTTAGTTGCTTAAGATAAAGACTGAAACTAGCAGCTGACTCCATAAATTTATCAGTGCAGAATTTGCTGTGGTTATGGAGCACAGCAGCAGACAGGCCATTTTCTTATAGAGTTTGATGCAATTTGACACCTTTATTAAACCAGAAGTACGCCCCCTGTTGGCCTTTAGATTAAATGCAGGTGGGGGTTATTTTTCTTTTTTGGTAAATGGACTAGTTCTTATATAGCGCTTTTCTACTCTGACTGAGCACTCGAAGCGGTTACACAACACGTTTACATTTACCCATTCATACAGTCACTTCCATGTGTATCTCTAAGCTAGGTGCTTTTATTGTCTAACATTCACACACATTCAACTGTGTACTGTGCAACTTGGGGTTTAGTATCTTGCACTTGACACTTTGGCACACGGCCCAGAGCGTCTGGGAATCAAACCACCTACCTTCCGACTGGTAGGTTACCTGCTCTACCTCCTGAGCTACAGCATTTTCTTCATGACTGTCTGCTCTAGCATTGCTACAAAACACATACGCTTATATAACTGAATTTAAATTTTAATATAAGTGTTTGTGTATTGCATGTGTATAAGAGGTTAGTTTTCTTTTTTCTTTTGGTATTTTTTCTTCATGCCTGTCCACTCTAGCATTGCCACAATAAACATACACTTATATTAACAATAACAGAAATGAATAAATAAAAGAAAAAGATAAATTCAAACAAGAGCATCCACTAGCATTCAGACATTTCACGGTTTATTTACGTTGGCAGCTAGACATCGCCGTTACTATTCATTGTGGTCGGTTGCTGGGGAAGTATAAGAGTAAGAACGTCTACATTAACACACTACAGAAGCCCACAGTGAGATGAGAAATCGACTGGCGACGTATCTTGGGGAGGCTGAGGTCAACCTGTGCGAGGCTCAGAAAAGCCAGAAGACCTGGTATGGCCAGCAGGCTTGACATCAGGAGTTGCGGCCTGGCTGTAAGGTCCTGTTACTACTCCCTTTGGCAAACAGCAAACTGCTGGTAAAATGGCAAGGGCCATACACAGTTATCTGCAGGATGGGGCCAGTAACAGATGAGATCCATCACCCCGAAAAGAAGAAGCCAAAGATCACGTGAACCTGCTTAAAGAGTGGAAGGAGCGTCCAAGCCAGACTGCAGGGAAGTACTACTGTTAAGGGATGTGACCCTAAAGCCAGAAGAGGGGCCAGAGCAGGAAACACCGCAGTTATTCCTTGTGCTGGTGCATCTAGCACCACAACAGGCAGCCCAGCTACTCTGGGTGTTCCAGGAGGTTCCATTGTTGTTTTCTTACCAACCCTGGCAGAATCACCCTCGTTGAACACGTCATGCACCTAAAAGACTGACGGCCTATATGCCAGCATCCTTATTGGGTTCCACAACAGCTGGTGGGGAAGCTGTGACAGGAAGTGGAGAAGATGCTGGAGATTGGGGTGATTGAGCTTTCCTGCTTGGAGTGGTGTGGTTATCATCTTCAAGAAGGATGGTTCCCTGTGCATATCTATTTATTTCAGGAAACTCAACTCCATTTCCGAGGTTTGACACTTACCCCCTGCCATGAACTGAGGATTTGTTGGAGAAGATTGGAGCTGCCAGGCACATCACCACCCTGGATTTGTGTGAAAGATACTGGCAAGTGCCCCTGGAAAAGTCCTCTTGACCATACACAGCCCTCCGAACACCAGCTGGACTGTTTCAGTTCACAGTGATGTCGTTTGGGCTACATGGGGCGCTGGCTACCTTAAAGAGGCTGATGGACTGAGTACTGCAGGAGTGTGGCCATTGCAGTGCCACCTACCTGGATGATGTGGTGATTTTCAGCAACACTTGGGAAGAGCACCAGCAACACTTGACAGAGGTCCTTGGAAGTATCCAAAAAGCAGGATTGACACTCAACCCCCACTACCAAAAAGGACAAGTGGAGGTCCAATCCCAAGTGGACAAGATTGAGGCTATCCAGAAGTGCCCTCAGCCTCACACCAAGAAGGAGGCACAAGCCTTCCCAGGACTGGTTGGCTGGTACAGAAAATTTGTACCCCAGTTTTTAACAATTGCCACCCCTCTTACAGTGCTCACCAATAAGGACCAAAGAAACACAGTAACCTGAACGAGGGAATGTGAAAAGGCCTTTGCTACCCCGAAAGCTTGCCTATGCACTCCACCAGTCCTCAAGAGCTCTGACTTCAGCAAGAAATTCCTGGTTCAAGTGGATGCTTCCGCGGTCAGCCTTGGAGCAGTGGTGTCCCAGGGAGACTCTGGACAGGAACATCCTATCCTATACCTGAGCTATAAGCTGCTGCCATGTGAAACCAGGTACTCCACCATAGAGAAGGAAGGCTTAGCTATTAAGTGGGCACTGGAAGCTACAGTATTATTTGCTTGGACAAGAGTTTGACCTGGAGACTGATCACCGAGCACTCACTTGGATCAATTCCATGAAGGATCACAACAGTCTCATGACCCGGTGGTACCTTTCACTGCAGCTTTTTCGATTTAGCATCCGATATTGGCCTGGCAAGTCTAACATGGTGGCAGATTACCTCTCCAGGTTGCTGCACCTTGTCAACCTCCAGGAGGAGGGGGATGATGTGACAGAGCACTGCGGTCACTGATTATGGGCAGCGGACATGGATGTGTGTCCACTAGCATTCACACATTTCACGGTTTATTTACACTGGCAGCTAGAGATCGCCGTTACGATTGTGGTAGTTTGTTAGGGAAGTGTAAGAATAAGAACATCTGCATTCTGCACTACAGAAGCCTACAGTGAGTGGCCTTTTTCTTTTTTTTTATATACGTGTCATCAGGATAGTGTGCATAGTCTACCTGGTGCGTCTGATCAGGGAGTCGGAAGGCAAATATTTATGTAAATATGTTTCCTTTGTTAATTAATTATTTTGCATCATAAATGTGAAGACAGGCTGTCTAATGGGAAAAGTGTCTGAATTGTGTAATCCTGATGCCTAGTGGGAGGGGCAGCAGGTTTAAAAGAGGGCTGCTGTAATGCAAATGGTCAGTCTTCTGATGGTTGGAGTGAAGGTAACATGGTTGTTGTGGCACCACAGATTTGAAGAGGACTGAGAATCCAGTTACATGTAGAATACTTTATTTATTTTTTATTTGTTTTTCTGCTTTTGCATTGTTGTAAATAGTTTTTTGTGCACTTTGGGAGGCTGGCTGAATAAATTCCACCTTCAGATCATTCCGATTACGCCATTATATTTGGGAGTTTTTTTGAGAGAACCCCGTGACAGGAGCCTATAGAGAATTTATAAAACTCACCTTGAAAAAATATGTTTGGCACAGCAGTGAAGTCAGATCACATGATAGCAAAAGCTGCCAGACAGGACATACTTTAGGAACGGGAGAAAGGAAAAGAAGAGGAAAAAATATGTCATGGCTACCAAATTTCGCTGGTCCCAAGGAGTAGACAAAACAACTGATGACAGTTAAAGTGAGTTTCTTTACAATGAAGGAGAAACAGAGGAGGTGAATCAGGGCAGATGAATAACAGGACTTGACAATCAGAGAGAGTCTGCAGAGGAAGCGTGGCTGGACCGAGCTGGCAAAACATAAACTGTATCTAGTGAATGGAGGTCTTAACTGAGGATCAGAGAGCAAAACGGTTGGAGGAGGTTTGATGGAAGACTGGCCGGGTTCCAAAGAGAGTGTGGGAAAGTGGTGGAGAGAGGGCATGTAGGAGATAGTCTGAGAGCTGCTGAGACCTGATGGCGTGGCCGAGAGGCTGTGAGCTGCGAAATCAGTGAGACAAGACTGGTGAGTATTTATTAGACGATGTTGAGGCTTGCACATGTGGAACAAAGTCCTTCATCCCAATGCTGGAAAACAACGAGGGTTGTATATTTCTTTATAGGTAAGTACAAGAGCAAGGGAAACGAGGTGAGCCACTTTACCACTAAAGGTGGAAGAACAACCTGGTGGAGAACCGGAGCCACGGGCAAGCCTAAATACACAATACACAGCCAAAGGTGGCGCACATACTCAGCAGGTTTCCAGTCTATCACTGGGCTCATTTTTATCTGTCAAAATGAAAGTCAGCAACTGTGACCTGAATATTATTATTATATATTGAGGGTAAAACATTTGTTCAATATACAAGAGGGAGGGGGTGCTGAGACACCCTGTTTAGGATAAAATCATGTAACAAGTTTATTCTTGGAGCAAAGCAGACCAGTGTGTCTCCACTCCAAGTCTTCATCAGGGTCTGACAATATAACACCAGCCCAGGTGGTGGCAATCAACTAACACCTGTGATGATGTATTTTGACCCCTAGAGGGCGCTACAAACTAAAAGGACAGAGGCCCATAAACATCAAAGCAACACTTCAACAATGATTTTGTCTCGATGAAGGTTCCACATTATCACTTGTGACATTAAGGAAAATTCCTTAATCTCTTGTAGGTCACCAGTTATCAGAACATTATGAAACCATCAGTGGATCTTCCACAATAACTGATTCTGTCTCATTCAGGGTTAGCTGGACCTAAAACATACTTTTCTTCCCACAATCCAAGAAAATGACCAGCACCCACAGCCCAACCTTATTTTTATCTGAGCAATTTATTTTGAAAGACAAAGACATTGTTATTTAAAGTTCACTCTATTAACCCCAAAATAAATTCATTGGGTGGATTATCATTGTTTTCTGGTTTGCAAAAATTTATTAACACTGTTTAATATTGTTATATAAAGATCATTGTCCCAAATACACTTGAGCTTCAGGGCGCAAACGGATGGCCAGATATTCTCCTTAATATTTTTATGTTAGAGAGCAGAATTGTGGTTTCGTCCTGAAGCAGCAAAGCAGCTCCTGACCCTCACACGGTCACCACCATGTTTGACTGTTGGTTTGATGCTCTCTTTATGAAGCGCTGTGTACACTTTACCACAGATGTAACAGGATCCAAACATTCACAGAGTTCAGATTTTGTCTCATCAGTCGGCAGAATAATTTTCCCAGAGTCTTGGGGGGGTCATTAAGATGCTGTTTTTTGGGGTTTGTTTGGCAAATGTGAGACGAGTCTTTGTGTTCTTTGTAGTCAGCAGTGGTTCTCTCTCTGGAACTCTCCCATGGATGCCGTTTTTGCCCATTCTTATTAATGGATCATGAACTCTAACCTTAACAGAAGCCAGTGAGAACTGCAGTTCTTTAGATGTTCTTCTGGGTTCTTCTGTGTTATTATATTATATTACATTACATTGAGTCCTGCATTTGGGGCAGCATCCTGCCTGGCACACAGCTGCACCCTGACAGAAATGAATGCTGCCTCATTCATTTCTATAAAGTGTCTTTAAATTGTTCACATATTCAGGAACATAAAAATATATAAATGTGAATTATTATTTACGTACCACACAACACACACAACAGAGGAGCAGTGTGGTCAGAGGAAGGCAGACACAGATGTTGATCCATATCACCACTTCTTAAGAACAGGAGCTAGCTGCATGAACTTTTCATGGCTGGAAAAAAAAAATTTAAGCTCAATCAAAAGCTCCAAATCAGTTTGACACCACATTCCAGTGTTGCAATCTAAAGCAAACTTCTCAGGGTTTTGTCATATTTTTTTTATGACCAAATTTGAGCTTCAGTATCCATCCAGTTTTTCCCAATGGTTCAATTTAAGGTCACAAGAGGCGTCAATGGCAGGGTACACCCAGGAGAGGTCGCCAGTCTGTCACAAAGCTAACACAGAGACACACAACCGCTCACACTCATACCTAAGAGCAATTTGGAACCACCAGTTAACCTAACCCCACTAACTGCATGTCTTTGGCCTGTGGGAGGAAACCAGAGTCCCCAGATAAAACATCTTTGTAGTAAAGATATGAAGACAAATTACTGATCTGTCATCAGGCCTCTATCAAGTAATCTGAGCAGACTCCAGTACAGTTAGTGCATTACCAACACACACATTTACAGTCACTGCATTTATACAGAGGAACACTGCAAACACAGAAAAAGAAATTAGTGCAATCTCATAACACTGACTCATTCTAATATGAAGTTGTTTCTTCATAATTTTGCTTCTCTTCAGGTAGAAATAATGAGAATATGTGTAACTATTGTCTTTAATTACCTCAGGACTGCTTTTAGCTGAACAAGGGGGCAAAATCTGTGATATGATGAGTTTGTCATAAACCGGGAAGTTGTGGTAGCAAACTTTACACCCCACCCCCACTGACATGTGGTCACACTCAGCATGCAGAGAAATGATTTGATCTTCAGCATAGAAACAATTTTTATTTTCAGGATGTTGCCCACCTTTACATTTAACACACAATAATTCCTGTCTGTCCATCTGTGTTGTGTCTCAGACCTAACAACGTGGCTGCAAAGAACAAACAAAAATATATATAAAAGAAAAGTAAATGTTTTGTGTGTGATGTTTATGATTTTGATCTTTAAACTTGACTTGTCAGGACCCAAGTTAGCAGTTCACTTCTGTTTCATAGTGCGAGTAAATTTAGCTCTCAGTGGTTGCTTCTGGTGGTTGATAACCTCAGAGACTCAGAGAGTTTCAAACTGTGAACCAACCAGAAACACAGTTTAGCTACATTTGACAAAAACTTTCTGGAGGTTTAACCAGATTCATATAACTACAGTATATGAAGACAATATCAGCAGAGGTAATGCATCGTCTATTAAACAATCATATCATACAAACAGGAAAATGGGAAATAAAAAAGAAGTAGGGCACCTCTTGGGTCATGGTGAAGCCTTCTCCTTGCCTTCTCACTCCAAAGCCAACTCCAAATTCTGCGCTGACTATCACAAATTAAAGTTACACTTTCTGATTCATTTCCATTACCAGGTATTGGTGATGTTGGTCCTGCTACCTATGTCAGTACATTACAGGGACTCCCTTATGTGTTTTATCATTTGTACACATTTTGATGATGACATTAAATATAATCAGATGCTTTTAGCTGCACTAGTTGAGCCTGTGGTGAAGGAGCTTCAGTACTGAATTCACTGTAACCACCTGCATATTACATACACACAGCTACATTATTATACTATATTACAATATAGAATGTATATTCCAGTATTACATAAATGTTATTATGAGCGAACACAATGTGTGACATGCAAAATAACATAATACAAATAAATCAAATATTAAAACTTTATAAAAAAAAATCTAATTTTATAAAGTTACACAAAGCTGGATACATTATTTTCACATAGACACAAAGAAGCATGAGAAACTTAATTACAAAAAATAAAAAATTAAAATACTAAAATCAATGTGGGGAAAACAAATAAAAATATTAAGATGCTCAATCCATGTTTAATATTGGAATATAAGAAGTGTTCAAAGGTTATTATAAAATAAGTTTTAAATTGTTGGCAGATGTTTCAGCTGTGAGGTTGATGTCCACTTGCAACAATATTTGTGAAGGATGGTGATTGCTTCATTTCTCTTGAACCATCTGCTCTCTTATTTCTCTTGACTTTGTTCTCATCAACCGACCTGTCTGTGCTGCCATCAGCCACACTGATGATCTGCTGCTACACCTGCTGAGCACAGACAGGCCAGCAGCCTGTCGATGCGCCCTTCCCCAATGAAAAGAAACAGAATCAAGTCCACAAAAGGAGTGAGCAGAAACAAGACCAAAAAGATATATATGGAATAGGAAATAAAAGGAAAACGGATCAAATGACAGATGATTGTGGGAATGATTATTAGAAAGTAGTTAAAGAACAACAGAGTCAAAGTTCCTAGAGTTCTCCGTTTTTCCTCAGTAGGCACTGAGGTGGCAGCAGGCAGAGCTCTGAAGGTCCGAGCTAAGCAGAAGATGAACAGAGGGCCAGGGAGGAGGGCATAAATAATTAAACGTGCAAATTCATCTAAGACGACAGCAAGAGGGACACTGACAATACAAAAAGCCCAGACCAGAACACAGAGCAGCACAGAACCCTTAGTTTGTCTCATGCAGTCCAGCAGTGGGCAGGCGATGGAAAAATACCTGCAGCACAAGAGACACACAAATTCTGATTGTCACACTGCACAATAATATATTTCTGACTATAAATGAATATAAGTATATGCTTCACAATAATATTACAATGTAATGTTCACACACACACACACACACACACACACACACACACACACACAATCACACACACACACACACACACACACACACACACTGAAACACAGGTGTGTACCTTTCCAAAGCAATGCACATCTTGAAGTAAAGAGTGGCCATCGCACACAAGAGGTGAATGATAACACTGATGCTGCTTTCCACTCTCATCACCCAAACGATCATCACCCAGATCTGGATTTTATTGGACACGAGGAGGTTTGTGTAATAGATGACGGGGACCTGACTCTTTTGCACCTGCAGGAAATATGAACTATTATTACATTAATGTAGTAATAAACATGACATGTTGTTCTGCTCTAGAAGACACAAAACAATGATCAATATTTCCTTCAGATTGTAGCAACTCTTCTAAACTCTAAATCTCCTCTTGGCTGTGTCCTCCATCAGAGTTGGTTTTCTAGAAGAGTCTTAGCTCTGAAATAGTTCCTGACCTGTCTGTCAGTTTAAGTCAGTGGTTCTCAAATCCAGCCCTCGTGGCCCAGTGTCCTGCAGCTTTTAGATGTGTCCCTGCTTCAACACACCTCAATCAAATGGCTGAATTACCTCCTCAGTATGCAGTCACGTTCTCCAGAGTCCTGCTAATGACTTCTGTATTTGACTCAGGTGTGTTGAAGCAGGGACACATCTAAAACCTGCAGGACACTGGGCCACGAGGGCTGGATTTGAGAACCACTGGTTTAAGGTAAACCTCAGCAGTAAATCTGCTCTTTGAGTTTATGTCTGGTCTTCTGAGTCCTGCATTTTGGGTCCATCTTCTTGCAGCCACTCTGCCCAATGTTGACTGTAAGGTTTGTCGTAAGATGTAAGTGGAGCAAATACAAAGTTTAGCGCTTCAGTTTTGCTGCAGTTCAGGGAAATCTGATGTTGGAAATATTTTTATTACCCCAATGCTGATGTTTAAAGTTATTATTCCTACTTCTGTTTATTTGCAACTAAACTCCTTTTTACACTGAAATAAAATGCATATTGTGTGTCTAAAAATGACAGGAGCCTGCTGGAATTGCAACACCTGAATCACATATAGAAGTTATTAGCAGGACTCTGGAGAACTTGACTGCATACTGAGGAGGTAATTCAGCCATTTGATTGAGGTGTGTTGGATCAGGAACACATCTAAAAGCTGCAGGACACCGGCTCTCGAGGCCTGGAGTTAGCCACCCCTGCGCTAGCTGTTTGCTGTGGCCAAGCAGGCACTCGCAGCTCATTCTCAAAGCTTACTCGTCTTCTGCTCTGGTGCAGTGTTGAACCTCTTGCTCATTCAAATTCATGCCTAACTCAGCAGTGTGTTAAAATGCCCTCCTCGGGTTCATGTGCAGGACACCCATCATACCAGTTGCCCATTTTTTGATTTTTTTCTGCTGATAGAGATAAATCTGTCCAGTAGACCTAGCCCTAGGATATCTTGCCTGTGCAGCGTGGCCAAAGATTTTGAAAATGCAAATCAGAAAAGTGTAAATCTGTCTAAGCAACAGGTCTAGGGCAAATTTGGCCTCACTTTCTCTCCAATATCTGGCCAGTGTAAGTGTGAGCAGTTGTAAATCCTTGTTAATGAGTATTATAGGATGGCCACAAAGAGGTTAATTTTTACAATTGTGATTAATTTCTCTTCCTGTCATTTTGATGAATTAAAAATACTCTGGGATGTTTGTGCTCTTTTACATAGTATGAAAAGATTGACGAGACCCCCAAATGTATGCTTACAAAGTGCAGACTCAGCACAAACCTTGGGCAAAGAAAGACAAAGAGTATAAATACCAAGCTTAGAAGAGGAGTAGGAGTAGGGGAGAGGATGTAGCGATAGTCTTTGTCTGTGCTGTCCATTTTTTCCAGTAACTGCTAAGGTATAACCTCCCGGGAGGGCTTTTTGCTTATTTGCTTTTGTGTTTGTGCACTTCTGAGTACTAGTAACTCCTTGTAATGGAGCTTGCTCATCGCCATGGATCATTTGAACAGTTTGATTTGATTTGGACTCGTACTTAATCTCAACACGGGCTTTCCTCGGTCAGAGGAAGGATTGACGAGGAAGCCGGGGCACGGTCAACAGTTTCTCTCTGCGTCTCTGTGTGTGTGTCTCAGTCTGAACTATGTTACTGTCTGTGTTTCTTTTTTAACTCTTTGTGTGCAACTAAGATGTCTAATAAACAGCCTGCACCAGAACCTGCTCAACCCTGTGATTTTTTTTGGAAACTATGGTTTTAATTGAGTTTGAATTTTTGGTCTAAAGAAATATAAAAATAAAAATAGGACCAACACTGACTTTACCATTATTGTTAATTATTCCCTATAAGGGTACTTCTAAAGGGTGTAACTGGAATGTCTCTTTTTCTCTCTTAGTTTCTATTTGCTAAATCTTTAAATTGTTCACAGACTCACAAAACAGATCTAAGAAATGTAAAAGTACTTACCACACGACACACACAGCAGATGATCAGTATGGTCAAAGGAAGGAAGACACATATGTTGATCCACATCATCACTTCAAGGACATACCATAACTCTACATGACTTTCTGTGATGGGGTTTCTGAGTAACTCAAACCATCTTCCTGTGTAGAGCACTGAGTGGCAGAGCAGGTGGTGGAAAAAGCAGCAGGTTAACACTGTTTTTATGTAGACATGAAATTATGGATGAAATTGGTAAAGAAGAAGCAAAGCCAGGAAGAGCCTGAGTTGTGCTCTATAACTTGCACAGATGGGAACATGGTACTGTCCTGGTCCTGGGTCTGTGAGCCAGTGTGTTTTGTTTATGCTTTGTTTTGTATTGCATTTATCTTTTCTGGGTTTCTTTGTTGTGGGGTTTAGTTATGTTTCTAGTTCCTTGTGTTCCCCAGTGTTCAGTGTCTAGTCTTTGCTCCCTTTTCTGACTTTGTGTTTTATTTTGATAGTCTTCTGGTTATGGATAAATAAATACAAATAAAATTGAATTGAGCTCATCCAGCCTATCAACCCTCAAGCAGTCAATAGGTTTTGCCTCTCCTCAGTTATCCTAACCGACCTCAGCCTATTGCAGACTCTTCACATTCTCCCTGCTTCTCTCAGCCCTCAGGTTTTTAAAGGTTTTCCCTTTCTCTCTTGCTCTTTGCCTGCCTCTGGCTTTGGGTTCTCTGCAGGTTCTTTCTGCGGTTGTTGTCATCTCTCTGCTTCCACAGGTTCTGCCCTTCCTCCTCACCTCTGATGGCCCCCGAGCCTTATCGCAGTCTCATTCTATTCTCTGCTTCACTCTCCCTCATTGATAGCTGATGTTTCCTCTTCCCCCTATGCATTTCTTCTTCTTCATCATACCTATGCCATGCTTTGTCTTCACAGTTGCTAACATTGTGTATTTTATTCTATAGTTCAGAACCTCCTATCCACGATAACCCTGCTTATTTCATTTTCCTCTTCTCTTTTATTTGGGGGTGGGGGGGTTCTTTGATCCATTACTGGATTTGATGAAAGTACATATTAATAAATCAAAATGATTTATGAATTAATGAAATGTTCCTGCACACCAACAAGAGTAAAAACAAAAACAGCTCTCAGGAGCTTTTGTTAAAGTTTGTAACCTCCATGAAGTCACAAATAACCACAGATATGTTTTATTAGACTCTATTAGCTACGTGTGCCTACCAAACTGAATAATGTATAATTTAGGCAACTGGTTTCTTATATTGCATTCACCAGATCAAACACCTACCATCTTCACTGCTACCTTATAGAAAGAAGTGAAGAGAAATCACTGATCTGTCATCAGTTCTCTGTCAGATAGACCAACTATAGTTGGTTCATTACCAGCACACACATTTACATTCACTGCATTTATACAGAAGCTCACTGTAAGCACCAAAGAACAAAAGGTAGAGTCATGACTTCAGCAGGCTGTCTGAAAATACTGACATGTCCTAATTATGAGTCAGTTTCTTCATAACTCTGCTTCCCTTCAGTAGAAATAATATAAATAAACATAAACATCGGCCTTACTTGTCTCAGGACGGCTTCCAGCTGAACCAGTGGGTAAAATCTGCAATATGACGACTTTCTCTTGAACAGGGAAGTTGTGGTAGCAAACTTTATAAACCCCTCCCTGCACTCACTGGTGTTCACACTCATAACAGCCCAAACATGAAGCCAGCAACAGTCAGGACACTTTTTAATTTAGACTTTCTGTTGAATCCCTCCAGTTCTGTTTGTGTTATTTTGCTTCATGTTCATACAAACACAAATATTTAATCAATATTTTCTGACTGAGAGGTCAGTGGTTACCCTTCTCAAAGCAGCTCGCTGCAGGTGAACCTCACACATTTATCTATGTGTAAAATTCTGTGTGCTTTCTGTCTGATAAACTCACTGAGATGTTAACATTTGTGAAAGAGTGTATTTAACACAAAGCATGATTTTTTCTTCCTCAGTACAGCTGCTGCCTAAACATAACACAGCTACAGGAAACTGAAAACATCAAGAAAAAACAAAGTGTGGCAGAAAACACGACTTAAGCTGCTATCAGCTGATTCTAGCAGAAAGTTTCATCATTCATGTAGAAGTCTGGTCTCAAAGCTGCAGCTGGATGTTTCCACAGCACATCATTTGCAGTGTGTAGGTGATGGCCTGGTCCACATCAGGCAGACAATCAAGAAGCTCTAAAGTCTCATAATGCCAATCCCAGTATTTGCACACAAGCTAGTACACACTGTTGAAGAGTATCTTTATAAGAGGATCACAGAGGGAGGCACACATAACATAACACTGCTCACATTACTAAAATCATGGAGTGGACAACAATAGACCACAAAACTGATTAAATACACACACACACAAATTACACATTAAAATAACCAATAAAATGAAGGATCTTTAATTCAGTTTTAAAGCCATGAATGATTGATGCTGTTTTGGTGACTCTACCATTTTCCTGGTAATAATGAGCTCAGAGTTTGCTGCTTTTTATAGAAATATTTATTAGAATACCACTTATGAATTACAGCTGGAAATAATCCCAAACAAATGCAATATATGCACATTTGTCTTAACTTTACTAAAAACTGGAGCTGCTTTATGAAACCATGTTTGTGACTGTAAGAGCTCCTAACAGACTGAATATTCCTGTTTCCACCACATTAAAACCCACAGACACATCAGATGAGAGCAGCTGAAGTGGCAGCAAACACTCTGCTGATAATGTGGTTTTTAAAGCACGCTATCATCAGTCAGAATCAGTGACCTCAGAGATGTAGACCAGAGACAGAGCGTGAGAGTCTAAAAATTAAGGTTTTGACTCAAGTCTGTTATTAAGATATAAATGGAGACTAACTCACTGGCAATAATTTCCCCTTTTACACATTTAAAAATTGACTTTTTTCAGTGCTTAAGGACCTTTGACCTAACATTCTCTCTCTATACACACACACACACACACACACACACACACACACACACACACATACTGGTTTTGCTGTATTAGAAGGACAATTTTTTCAAACCAGTTTTTTGCAACACTAAACGGACACCTCTTTCCACTTATGCTAGAAAGATGTAGTAAATCTTAAAAAATTCAGTTTGAACTATACAACACAAATCTCACTTCAAAATTTAGATACACGCATCAGAACTCAAAATACAAGAACCTGACGCAATGCTGTATTAAGAGGACAAACAATAATGAGCTACTTAGCTCCGCCCATGACACAAACAGTAATTACCAGGGCCAACTTTATTTGTCAGGACAATGGCCATACACATACACAAAGATGAAATTTCCATGTATATAAAGGGCAAACATGGATAAATGGAAAATGATTAAACAAAAAAAAGAAGTGGACTGCATTTTACAGCACCTTCACTAAGTATTAGACCAACAGAATCCTATTTGTAAACAGAAAGGAAAAATTATGAATGGCAAAATAAAATTATGCATGTCTGTTAAAACAGCTAACAGATTACATAAAAACTGAGTGAACAAGATGAACTTACCTATCGTCTCACAGTAGAAATAAAACTGAAACGTACAGTAACTAATTCACACCAAACAATATATACTGTAAAAACATAAGCAGGTTTACATATTCTGTTCAACAGCCAGTTTGACAATATAACTGGAATACTGTTAGCCCTCCTCCTACCTCTACAAGATGAAATATTTAAATATTCCACCAGTGATATCATCAGGACATGGAGATTGCTTCTGGTCTAACCCTTAATATCCCATGTTCCCAGGATTTTCTTTTCTTTTCAAAGTTACACCCCGATTCCTTACAAAATCTCTTATGTTTTGGATAGAGCGGGCAGCCAGAGCAGGATCTTCAACCTTCTTGCATTGCTGGCATTCAATCATAGTGGCCAGTTTTCCTTTTTTAATGTGTTCGCCAAAATGTCTCATGACCGCGGTAACCTCCATTGGAGACCATGGATTCTTTTTTGCTCTCCTGGCACTTTCCAGAGATACTAGAAGAAAGACAAATAAATTTATGAAAACCAACTCCATTTTAAATGTTTTTTAAATAAGTAAAATTTGTGTTTGGTATATTATTTGTTATAACAATGTTTCTTGGCTATAAATTATGTACTGATGCCTGTTTATTCCCTTTTAAAATGTGCTTCATAAAGAAGATACACTAGCGGGACAAGCTACAGAAATGAGCATGTGGGTTTCACAAATGAAAATAAATTTCTGCTAATGTCAAACAGCTTATTCTGCCACTGACAATTGCTTGGTAAGTGTGATTGATTATATGATTGAATTCTGAAGAAAAGGCATTTTCCTAATTTAAAAAATAGTATTTGTTTGACAAACAGGCATCAGCAGCTTGTGCAGAATCATCCAAAGCCTAAAGAGACTTGCTGGTCCCTAGTCTTGTTTCCCATTGAAGGACATCCCACTCAGCGTCACGTTTTGCTACAGGTGCAGCATCAGCAAAAGCCCAAAGTTGAGAACCCTGGTTTATTAAATCTAACTTAATAACCAAATTAGAAAATATATTCCCATTGCATTCCTAATATATTTTTTTTAATGCTTTGCTGTTTTGAAAAAATATAACTATGTGAATACATTAGATGTTAAAATATATTTATAAAGAAATTATAAACAGTCCTATTACTGATCACTAAATTACATCTATTTTCTAGCTTCTGAATATTGACAGCGTGAAAATGTATCATTTTAATAGAAGGTACTGTTTTACATGGTATGTGAATAGTACTTTAATTAAGCCAGATATATTGGCTAAAATGTCAGCTCACAGTATCCTACAGAAAGAGAATGGTCACCATATTGCTTTTGGGTGGTGTGGATAATTTCTTTTGTCCATGCTTCAGTTGTGGTTTTGTGCTAAAGTAATTTGGTGTTTAGTGACTTTTGTGTATGTGTGGTAGCATTTACCAGAATGTTTATTCGTGTTCTTTTTTCTGCTGGGCTCTTTGTCCTTCTTCTTTAGTTTTCTGTTGGGTTCTTTCCCCTTAGCATCTCTGTGTTTACTTTGTGCTGAAATGAAGAAAGAAAAGATTAAAAAACAAAAAATAACAATGGTCTGGATGAGCATTTATTTGTTGTTTGTAGGTTTCTTAGATACTGTGAATTCCAAGATGCTCCTTTATGGGGTTAAGCAACTAATGGATAAATAATGAATTTACCCACTTAATGATGAAATCCAGAGTTACAGTTTAGACTTGTAGTTCACAGCGACACATGGATGTATGATATGCCTAGTGCTACAGCTTATAACAAAACATATAGAGCTGACTTATGCACTAAAATAAGACTCAAGCAGTGAGTGAAAAGTCGACCAGCTTTTGCAAAACAAGGATGCGAACACAGAGAGAGCTAAGCAAACCAGGTAACTAACAAGGAGACATTCCACCACATAAATACTTTAGTAGATCAGCCCCTTCTTTGAGGGCAGGGGTCACCACAGCAAGTAAACCTCTTCCACGTCCCATTGTCCTCTACATTTTCTATCCTCACACCAACTATCTGTGTAAGTTTCCTCATCCACATCCATTAATCTCTTTGGTCCCCCTCTGTCTCTCCTGCCTGGCAGCTCCATCTCTAACATCCATTGATCAATATGTCCACTGTCCCTCTGCACATCCCCAAAACAATCTCAATCTGGCCTCTCTAACTTTTTCTCCTTACTGTCCAACCTGTGTAGTCCCTCTGATATTCTTGTTTCAAATCCTATCCATCTTCATCAGTCCCACAAAGAACAACATCTAAGCCTCTGCCATGTCCAGCTCAGCCTTCTGCTCAGTGTCACTGTCTCTATACCATACAATATAGCTGGACTCACTCCTCTCATGTAAACCTTTCCTTTTACTATTGCTGCAACTCTTTTGTCACACAGCACTCTTGAAATTATTCTCCGTTCACTCCATCCTGCCTGTACTCTCTTCCTCACCTCTTTTGCATGACTCTTCATTTCTCTGGATAGTTGATCTACTTAAATTTCTCCACTTTTGCAACCTCTGCTCCTTGTAGCCGGACTTTTCTACCACCCTCCTCATTCACACACATTCTGTCTCACAACTGACTTTCATTCCTCTTCTTTCCAGTGCAAGCTTCTATCTCTCAAAGTTCTCTTCTACCTGTTCCCTGCTCTCACTGCAAATTATGATATTGTATACAAACACCATAGTCCATGGAGATTCCTGTCTGACCTCAACTGTTAGTCGGTCCATCAGCAGGACAAATAAGGGGCTCAGAGTTTATCCCTGATGCAATCCCACCTTCAATTTGAAACTGTCAAATCTCAAAACTACATGCTTGTTGGAAGGTTGCATCGCTGTTCTTTGTTAATCAGGGGATATAAACCCTACCTCGCAGATAGATCATTCTCTGTGCAGTTGGGGCAGTTTTCTTCCTCGGTGACCCCTCTGACCTGTGGGGCTCCCCAGGGGTCAGTTCTGGGTGCTCTATGTTTCTCCATTTACATGCTACCCCTGGGATCGATATTTAAGAAGTATAATATTCCTTTTCACTGCTTTGCTGACAATGTGTAGGTTTACTTGCCATTAACGGCACCTTCCAAGAAATCTCTTTGTGCTGTGTTTAATTGCATGAGGGATATTAAGATAAAGATGGATGGATGCATTCTACATTTAGATCACCATCACTTGAAATTTAGCTTACAGATCACCTTTTTATTGGAACTGTTGCTGTGACAACAAAATTGAAATGAGTTAAAAAGGTCTGAATCCACTGTGCATTATTTCATAGCCTAAAAGCAATCAACAAAAGGTGACATGTTAGTAGACTGAGGATATGGGCTAACCTTGTGATAATGGCGCAGACATGCCTGGAGGTTCCTCGACAGGTTGCTCAGCCATCAATGGTCCTGCAGAACCTGTAATAAAGTATAATATACTTTATCACATACATAGAAAGATGAGTAGAAGTATTACAGTGCAAGTTTGGTTAACTTGCCAAGTTGAAAAATAATGTTTACTCTCATAATAATAATAATAATAACAATAATAACAACAACATATCTTATGGTTATTTGCCTTTTCCACTGAAATTTGAAGTCCTTGGGACTGAATTTTATTTGGCACATGAAGTCAAGTTTGGACAAAAACACACTTTCACAAAATAAACCAGGAAACATTCAAAAATCGAATTGGCATACTACACCCATTACCATCTTTTTATGTGACTTCATAGAGGCTCATGTGTAGAATGCAAACCAACTGTGGAAGTCTGTTTGCATATGTGCTTAATTGCTATCTGGGACCTAAGTCATTCAGGCCCTTGCTGTTTTCTAGTATTTCAGATACAAATTAATGTCCCCTCAATATTTGTCTGAAATACTAGAAAACAGTAAGAAATTGTAGTTATTGACTTGAAAATGGTTTAGGAATACAACATAGCGTGTAGCTAAACTGCTAGGTTCCTCAACAGATTCCTTTGTTCTTTTCATTTCTGCAAAATTTGTAATAAAGTTTAACATTAGTCATGTGATTTCATAAATAAAACAAATTCAAGAAAAGCTAAAAAAAAAATTATATATATATATATATATATCACACTGTACTTACCAGTCTCTGGATGTGTGAGATTTCCTTCATCGACCTCGCTCTCAGCATTGACCTCGCTCTCAGCATTGACCTCGCTCTCAGCATTGACCTCGCTCTCAGCATTGACCTCGCTCTCAGCATTGACCTCGCTCTCAGCATCTGAATTGGTCAACTGTAGGTTTTCTAGTAAAATAAATTATATTGCCTTAGTGAATCATGAGGTTAAAGTGCTATAAAATTGCCTATGCAATGGGAAAATATTTTCTAATTTAGTTATTAAGTTAGATTTAGTAATGTAAACAACTTTAAATGGCATTACCTTCAATTTCTATCTCGTCAAGTGTTTTGCCTTGAAGGCATCTGAGAGATCCTTTCTCCATGGCAAGCAGCAGTTTGGATATCTTGGCCAGCTGGGTAGTAGCCTCAGGAAGTCTGTAATATTCACGATGAACGCGAATATCGTGGCCAAGGAAGTTGGCAACTTGGTCCAACTCGTGATTCTTGAGGTTCAAGATCTGAGACAAAGTTGCAACATGTTTGCGTAATTGCGTTGACCTTAGAAGCTCAGGGTTTTCAGCCCCACATTCACTGGCATAAAGCCTCAAACAGTCCTGTCCTCTGTAGGGAGTCAGACAATGAGGTCTGGCAAATAGGAACAGGTTTTCTGCCAGAACACCACAGTCCTTTCTTTTTTCAATTAGGCGTGTTATGGCATTCACCATGTCTGGCGAAAGTAACACTGCAACCTTCCGGCCTCTTTTACCCCTTAATTCAACACGACTGAAGTGTTGACAGAGGTGAAGTTCAAATTCTGTCAGTCCAAATGCAACGTCCTTATGCAGGGGACTTGTGTCTCTCTCCAGAAAGCCATTCATCGTCATCTTTGAAATTTCTCCTCCTCTTCGCCTGTTAAAAAGTATTACATTTGCCATGGTGGCTTTACACAGTTCACTATATGATTTTGGTGAACTATGGTTTTCCAAGTCCTTCAATGCTTGGTCTGTAGTCTTCTCCAGATGTCTGTGAAGACGTTGAACATCTTCTGTGAAAGGAAGAGTGGAGGGCTTGTTAAACTGCCGCTCGTTCAGCGTAGTTAAAGCGGTGTGAGAGATGAGTTCAGACCACTTTGCAGCATAGAGAGTTTTGAAACTCTGGGTCGACTTTATCAGCGTACTGTCTTGTGCCATGAGTGCTCTGCAATGTAAAATATCACTGAGTTTCTGTAGTGAGTGACCTAACTTTAGAGCAAGGCTTGGAGTACGGTAGCAGTGCTTTTCTTCATCATACCCAGATGCTTTCTTTACCGCTTTGATAACCACATCAAAATTTGCAGGTCTCACAGCATCCTCAAGAGTATGTATTGAGAATTCCTTGCGAAGTGTGAGCAGAAGTCTTCCAGATTCTCGGAGTCTCTGGCGAATGTAGTCGTATTTGGTGGGATCCTTTCCATATTTGTTAAAGAATGATTGGGCTAACTGAAGAATAGAGAAATCACTTCGCACAGTAGAAGTTATTTCATCATCTTTCATAACAGCTAACATGCTCCAAACACCTGGTGATATCTGCTGACACAGAGCTGACTCATTCATAGAGGCCATAGACAAAACTTTTTTTCTTCCAATGTCTGAAGTGGCCTCTACTGGTTTTGAAGAACATTTTCGAACATGTCGCCACAGATCTCGTCGGAGATATAATGCCTGGCAGTACATGCAGTGAATGTAATCTTTTGCATTGTACTTTTTCTTTGATGTGCGTCTTAGTTTTAGTGATCCAACTCCACTCGCCAAGACCTCTGAGTTATGATTGTGGTTTCCCTTGTTGCGAAGTTTTATAAGCATTTTCATACGTTGTTTGGACCTCTTGGGAAGACTTAAAACTTGAGCAACATCTGCATGTGTTTTCTCGTGAGTTTTTAAGTGACGTGTAAACTTTGTCTGTAGTTTTCCACAAATGTAGCAGTAAGTTTTATCTCTGAGCAAGGATGATGTGTTTGAGACTCTTTCATCAGCACCATCATCAACAATTATGCCTTCGGCATCAGGGTTTCCTACTTTGGCAGTAATTGTTGATACTTCAAGCTGACTTGTGCTGATCATATCTTCAGATGATGATTCTGCAGCTTCAGAAATGCACTCTCTGTCTTCCTCTACAAAACTTTCTTGGTGGTGTATTTTCTTTTTGGAAGAAGACTTGCTGGTGGAGACCTCACAATTCTGTACTTGTTTGTAACTGATTTTTAAAGGCTCTAATCTGTCGTCCCACGAGCTGTTTGAATCATCTATGGAATCAGGAACATACTCCTCTTCTGATGATGTCACCTCACTTGAACTTTGTTCTTTACAGACCTGATAATGATTAAAAAACATTTATATTTTGTATACTTGGAAAGCGTTTCACCAAGAATAATTCTACTAAAAAGCTTACCACTTGCATAAGTTCAGTTATGTCCACCTTGTGTTTAACATAACACTTTTTGTGCCAGGACTGGTTGCAAACTAGAAAGAGAAAATTAAGAATTAATAAAAGGAGGTAGTACTTAAAAAAAAAAAAAATCAGTGCAGCAGCAAATGGCTCATTTTAAACATGTAGCACAGTTACACATGGAACAGTTTTTTAAAAGTGTTCCAGTGGAATCATGTTCAAAAGATACAGATGAACCCCTCTTTCATTCTCAAAAAATTACCTTTACATCTCACACCACTCCATTTCAGAGGTGAAAAAGGTCCTCCACATGAAACACATTTTTCTAAACTTGACATTTCGTCAGGGACAAGATCATGATCACAGTCCTGTTGACCAAAAAAAACAAAAAGTGTAATAAGAATCCTGATGGACACCTGTGTAGAGTAGAATATCAAAATAAATGAATTGTTTGTACTTTGTTTCTATATAAACATGAAGAATGAAAATGACATGATTTGTATGCGTTATCCCTGTTGTGCATGAAATTGTTTAGAAATTAACTTAAAACCTTAAATCTACGTAAGTAACTTGTTGCCATGTAAAATTCAGAGGAAAAATTACATGCCTGTAATTAAAAAAAGATCCACTGTCAACCCAGCTTCTTCTTCAAAAGAGCAAAACTAATCAACTCAAACAGAACAAAAATATACAATACCAGTCAAAAGCTGGAACCCAACTTCTTATTCTCATTAAAATGACAAGGTGCATCCAAACTTTTGACTGGTATTTTACATAAATAAATTGTATAGAACCATGTATGGAGCATGTCTACTAAGAATATTCTTATTATACAGAAAAGAAAACAACAAAGAATCTTCACTGTGTGGAAGCACTTTGCAAGGTGTCGCCACAATCACATTTCAAAAGAGTGACCTAAGAAATATTGTGAGCAGATAGCTCACCCCCCCCCCCCAAAAAAAATAAATTTGAATATACAGAGCTTCAGAAAACTGAATTGGATGAATTGGATTTATAATCCTCATAATGTATTAACTTGTGAAATTAAAGATTACAAAAAAGCCTGTAAATCTATACACAGTGGAATACAGTCCTTATGAGTCAATATTATGAGTCAATACTTTAAAAAAGTAAAACTAAAGAAGTCTTTAGAAATTAAAATTACCTCTGGTGAGTTGCCCGAAAAGGATCTGCATGCATACACATCAGCAGCCTGACACGGCATCTCTTTGGAAAGCTAAAATGAAGTAATGAATACTGAATGAGTCTATGCTTCTGAATTAAAAAGAAAAAATGTCCACCTAATGTATGAACCTGTCCAGCTACGTATTACACAGGACCTGTGTGTCTGCGTGCTTCTAAATGTAACTTTCATTCTTTTGTACTTGTATTTTCAAACCTCAGTCCTCCTTATTCCTGCACCTTACATGTTGAGTATTACACAGGACCTGTGTGTCTGCGCCCTTCTAAATGTAACCTTCATTCTTTTGTACTTGTATTTTCAAAGTCAGTTCTCCAAATTCCTGCATCTTACATGTTGAGTATTGCACAGCACCTGTGTGTCTGAATAGTACTGAATATCATTCTCATGAGTTTATTTTATAAAGTAAATAGGTCATTGAAGATGAGAATTACCTCTGGTGAGTTGCCTGAAAGGGATCTGCATGCATCCACATCAGCAGCCTGACACGGCATCTCTTTGGAGACCTGAAATGTAAAGAACAATCACTGAATGTGAGTTTGTTCTTAATGTACAAAACCAAGTCCTCTTTATTCCTGCACCTTACATGTTGAGTATTACACAGGACGTGTGTGTCTGCGCACTTCTAAATGTAACCTTCATTCTTTTGTACTTGTATTTTCAAAGTCAGTCCTCCTTATTCCTGCACCTTACATGTTGAGTATTACACAGGACCTGTGTGTCTGCGCCCTTCTAAATGTAACCTTCATTCTTTTGTACTTGTATTTTCAAAGTCAGTTCTCCAAATTCCTGCATCTTACATGTTGAGTATTGCACAGCACCTGTGTGTCTGAATAGTACTGAATATAACATAATCTCATGAGTTTATTTTATAAAGTAAATAGGTCATTGAAGATGAGAATTACCTCTGGTGAGTTGCCTGAAAGGGATCTGCATGCATCCACATCAGCAGCCTGACACGGCATCTCTTTGGAGACCTGAAATGTAAAGAACAATCACTGAATGTGAGTTTGTTCCTAATGTACAAAACCAAGTCCTCTTTATTCCTGCACCTTACATGTTGAGTATTACACAGGACGTGTGTGTCTGCGCACTTCTAAATGTAACCTTCATTCTTTTGTACTTGTATTTTCAAAGTCAGTCCTCCTTATTCCTGCACCTTACATGTTGAGTATTACACAGGACCTGTGTGTCTGCGCCCTTCTAAATGTAACCTTCATTCTTTTGTACTTGTATTTTCAAAGTCAGTTCTCCAAATTCCTGCATCTTACATGTTGAGTATTGCACAGCACCTGTGTGTCTGAATAGTACTGAATATCATATACTCATGAGTTTATTTTATAAAGTAAATAGGTCATTGAAGATGAGAATTACCTCTGGTGAGTTGCCTGAAAGGGATCTGCATGCATCCACATCAGCAGCCTGACACGGCATCTCTTTGGAGACCTGAAATGTAAAGAACAATCACTGAAAGTGAGTTTGTTCCTAATGTACAAAACCAAGTCCTCTTTATTCCTGCACCTTACATGTTGAGTATTACACAGGACGTGTGTGTCTGCGCCCTTCTAAATGTAACCTTCATTCTTTTGTACTTGTATTTTCAAAGTCAGTTCTCCAAATTCCTGCATCTTACATGTTGAGTATTGCACAGCACCTGTGTGTCTGAATAGTACTGAATATCATTCTCATGAGTTTATTTTATAAAGTAAATAGGTCATTGAAGATGAGAATTACCTCTGGTGAGTTGCCTGAAAGGGATCTGCATGCATCCACATCAGCAGCCTGACACGGCATCTCTTTGGAGACCTGAAATGTAAAGAACAATCACTGAATGTGAGTTTGTTCTTAATGTACAAAACCAAGTCCTCTTTATTCCTGCACCTTACATGTTGAGTATTACACAGGACGTGTGTGTCTGCGCACTTCTAAATGTAACCTTCATTCTTTTGTACTTGTATTTTCAAAGTCAGTCCTCCTTATTCCTGCACCTTACATGTTGAGTATTACACAGGACGTGTGTGTCTGCGCCCTTCTAAATGTAACCTTCATTCTTTTGTACTTGTATTTTCAAAGTCAGTTCTCCAAATTCCTGCATCTTACATGTTGAGTATTGCACAGCACCTGTGTGTCTGAATAGTACTGAATATCATATCTCATGAGTTTATTTTATAAAGTAAATAGGTCATTGAAGATGAGAATTACCTCTGGTGAGTTGCCTGAAAGGGATCTGCATGCATCCACATCAGCAGCCTGACACGGCATCTCTTTGGAGACCTGAAATGTAAAGAACAATCACTGAATGTGAGTTTGTTCTTAATGTACAAAACCAAGTCCTCTTTATTCCTGCACCTTACATGTTGAGTATTACACAGGACGTGTGTGTCTGCGCACTTCTAAATGTAACCTTCATTCTTTTGTACTTGTATTTTCAAAGTCAGTCCTCCTTATTCCTGCACCTTACATGTTGAGTATTACACAGGACGTGTGTGTCTGCGCCCTTCTAAATGTAACCTTCATTCTTTTGTACTTGTATTTTCAAAGTCAGTCCTCCTTATTCCTGCACCTTACATGTTGAGTATTACACAGGACGTGTGTGTCTGCGCCCTTCTAAATGTAACCTTCATTCTTTTGTACTTGTATTTTCAAAGTCAGTTCTCCAAATTCCTGCATCTTACATGTTGAGTATTGCACAGCACCTGTGTGTCTGAATAGTACTGAATATCATTCTCATGAGTTTATTTTATAAAGTAAATAGGTCATTGAAGATGAGAATTACCTCTGGTGAGTTGCCTGAAAGGGATCTGCATGCATCCACATCAGCAGCCTGACACGGCATCTCTTTGGAGACCTGAAATGTAAAGAACAATCACTGAATGTGAGTTTGTTCCTAATGTACAAAACCAAGTCCTCTTTATTCCTGCACCTTACATGTTGAGTATTACACAGGACGTGTGTGTCTGCGCACTTCTAAATGTAACCTTCATTCTTTTGTACTTGTATTTTCAAACCTCAGTCCTCCTTATTCCTGCACCTTACATGTTGAGTATTACACAGGACGTGTGTGTCTGCGCCCTTCTAAATGTAACCTTCATTCTTTTGTACTTGTATTTTCAAAGTCAGTTCTCCAAATTCCTGCATCTTACATGTTGAGTATTGCACAGCACCTGTGTGTCTGAATAGTACTGAATATCATTCTCATGAGTTTATTTTATAAAGTAAATAGGTCATTGAAGATGAGAATTACCTCTGGTGAGTTGCCTGAAAGGGATCTGCATGCATCCACATCAGCAGCCTGACACGGCATCTCTTTGGAGACCTGAAATGTAAAGAACAATCACTGAATGTGAGTTTGTTCCTAATGTACAAAACCAAGTCCTCTTTATTCCTGCATCTGCGCACTTTTAAATGTAACTTTCATTCTTTTGTACTTGTATTTTCAAAAGTCAGTTCTTGATTATTACACCGGATCTGTGTCTAGACACTAAAACATATCACATACTAGTTCATATCTATAAATATAAGGTCAGCATAAATCCATTTACACGTGGGACAGTTTATAACATTTTGAATAGTACTGAACAAGTTGAAATAGTGTCTTTCTGCAAAATCTGCTTTTTTAGGCACTGTGCTCATCACTTATGTTTTTGACTATATTGAAACTGTGTACTACAACTTGATATATCCTTCAAAATTTTGTTCAAAGCTGGTACAATGACTTGTGACAGTATTTTTTACAGTTCTAAATACCTTGCTTCTCCATGGCCAGTCAGAATCACCATAATTATAAGTGATTTCTTCCCCTGGACCAATATCTTTGAGTGCAAATAAACAGAGATGGGGTCTTCCTTCCACTCTT
Organism: Pterophyllum scalare; assembly: GCA_024447675.2. Taxonomy (NCBI): domain Eukaryota; kingdom Metazoa; phylum Chordata; class Actinopteri; order Cichliformes; family Cichlidae; genus Pterophyllum; species Pterophyllum scalare. The sequence continues at coordinate 3,664 of JAMQGT020011546.1, read as the reverse complement.
GTAACTTTCATTTTGCTGTTTGGGTTCACCTCTTCATCATTTACCAGTCTCCCTAATGATCCATCCTCTCTGGCAGCATCAACACTGAAATATCAAGTATGCAATAAGAATATTTACACCATGCAAAGGATTTTGCATATTTAGTCTTAGCATGTCTAAAGAATATTCTTCCACAAACTTAAATTATTCATCTGGCACTGTGTTTCATAACTGAAACGCTCTTACTAATGATGAGGCAGGAAATGTTTACATCTCTGTGTTTAGATACAAATTTAGCAGTCACATACCATAACTGTTGTCCATTGAACTGGAAATCAAACATAAAAACCTTGAGTGCATCATGGTAAACTTTCAATCGGTTTTCTTGTTCCTTTCTGTTTATGACTTCCCCTCTGAACTCAATAAGGAAATCTCCTTTTTGAAAGCGCCGACAGCTGAACACACCCCGACCTGAAGGTACACATAATAAACAAAGTAGAATAATACACTTTAAAAAATTCAGAGCTGTCAAATAGTAGCAATTAGGATTAAGTTTTGAGATCATTAGCTTTATCAAAATCAGTTCATAAATAAAGTATCAATCTTTAGAATATAGAATAATCTACCCAAGAAAAAAGTATCCAACATAATAGCTTCTATTTTGAGTAGTCGTCTCCTTTGGATTAAGACAGATGTTCTGATCATGATGATCATGATCATGCTCCTAAAGTGCTATGCACCGTAAGTGCAGTTTAAAAATTGTTTACAAAAAAAAAAAAATTCTTTGTCTAACAAACCTTTGCATAATAAACTCACAACTCACCTTTGAATGAATTGATATATTTTACATCAAATCCTTCTTTATCTTCACCTAAGGAGCAGTAATAACTGGCATCATTTTTCGGATTTCTTTTGGCTCTCTGTGGCCTTGCTGCCGCCATCTCCTGCAAGAATCAAATGTTAATAACTTGAGCAACAACACATTACTGTGTACAATATAATTTAATGTTATTGTATGTGAAAATGCTGTATGAATAAAGTAAACAGTATCACATCTCTTACTTTCTATTGACAGGTTCTTAAAACCTTCAAATAGAAAAATTAAGGCTTACTATCCAGTATAATTTGTGCCTGTGAAAGAATATCACACACTGATACACATCACAGACAATGACCAAATACAGAGTTGACTTTTCTGGAGATTTCATGCCTCAGTTCTAATTCTGGAGTGAGCCACTTTCCCTTTAAACTCTGGTACACTGACTAGCATGCTTGCTAATAACTATCTAAACTGTCGCAAATCAGATGCTTTAAAGTATCCAAAGATCAAGTAACCTACACTATTCTGCATAATTGCATAAAAATATGTACCTAAATGTGTAAGAGGTTTTATATGGATCTTACCTCTTCCTCCACAGAATCCCCCACAAACAATGCAGCCTGTTAAATTAACGCGTAAGGGCTTGCACCTGAACTGGACGGACTGTACCACATTGATAGAAGAGGAGGGGGATGACAAATAGAGAATTTTCTTTGTTTGTTTCTAAAGAGCACAAGGTTTGATTTATTCAGGAACAAGAAAAAAATTTGTTTAAGTAATATTTTGTTACTTTGATTAAATATTTCAAAATAAGTACCCCCACAAACAATGCAGCCTGTTAAATTAACGCATAAGGGCTTGCACCTGAACTGGACGGACTGTACCACATTGATAGAAGAGGAGGGGGATGACAAATAGAGAATTTTCTTTGTTTGTTTCCAAAGAGCACAAGGTTTGATTTATTCAGGAACAAGAAAAAAATTTGTTTAAGTAATATTTTGTTACTTTGATTAAATATTTCAAAATAAGTAGTTTATTATACATTTTGCTTTTATTAGGAGGCAGCAGTCACATGGTATCTCCCACCAGCAATGTTAAACCCTTTATCAGGCAAGTGACTTCTGTTGATCACTTCTGCTGACCTCCTAAATGATGTCACAGCAGCTATACTTTAAAAACACATTTTTATTCAGAGACACTTTGTGATTGGTATTTGTTGTTATTCATTTTCACCCAAATGAGGTAGCTTAAACCCTTTATAAAATTTTTCTTCATCTGGAAACTGCTGTCTAATGGCAAACCCAACACCAGTAGAAAATAGTTATCTGATGTACCTACCTATAGACAATCTAGACTACCTAGACAATCTATATGTATTCAAGGTAGTGTTATTACCTGGGGATAAGGACAAAATATCAATCTTTATAGTTTTATGCTAACAGTAACATAAGTAATCGTGATATTTTTGCACTTTATTTTTATATTTGTAATTCTGTATTACCCCATGGGTGGTTATCCCTTCTTTCAAGCTTGGGTTCTCTACCACAGGCCTTGGAGCATGAGGGTTCTGCACAGTATCTTATCAGTTCCCAGAGGTGTGCTCTTCTGTATCAAGAAGTCTGATGTATCTCCAGGTATCTGTTTGAGCCAGTCTGCAAGTTTGGGGGTCATTGCCTCGAGTGCTTCAGTGACCGCAGGCACTACTGTTGCCTTCAGGTTCTTTTTAATGCTCTTTTGAGCCTTGGTATTTCTCTTGTGTTCCTTTATCCTGATGTTTCCATCATTCGGGATGGCTACATCACCACAACAGCTTTCCTCTGCTGCTTAATGATCCCAATGTACAGTTGGTTTGCCATTCCCATTTTGTGGTTCTGTATGTGGAAATCCCACAGGATCTTAGCTCATTTGCTTTCTACCATCTTGTGTGGCATCTCCCATTTTAACCTGGTGTTCTCCAGGTCATATTCTGCACATATGTTTCTTTGCACTGTTCCGGTTACTTGGTTGAGGTGTTCCATGTATTCTTTTCCTACTAGCATCTTATATCCTGGTGTTAGGTGCTGAATTGTCTCAGGGGACTCTGCACAGCCTGCACCTTGCCTGGTGTGATAAACCTGGGCCACTATTGCTATGGTGCTCAGGCCCTGCTTCTGTGCTGCCATGATTAATGCCTCTGTGCTGTGTTTCAGTCTAGCCTTTCTGTACATTGGTAGGATTTGTTCATATCAGACACTTCAGCTATTTGTCCATGGTACATTCCATGCAGTAGTTTTTCTTCCCACAGTGGTTCCTCCAACTCATTCTCCTTCAGTTTACATTGTTTGAGACATTCACTTTATACATTACTTCATCCTTTGGAGTAATCTTTCTGATGTATTTATGTGTTTTGTGTGTTTCATTTAAGACAGTGGCCCTGACATTCACTATCCTCTGCCTATAGCCTCTGGATGCTGGATTTGAGATGGGGCCCTCCATGTATTGTCAGCAGCTTTTGCATTCTTAAATTAGTGGACTGAATTTCCTCCCTTTTCTATCTTATTATTCCAGCACGGCATCTGATTACTGGCAGGGCAAAGTTGTTGATGGGCCGGACCTTGTTTCTCCCATTGACCTAACATTTCAGACTTGCCTTACTATTTGCAGGTATTTGGCTGTTGCTGCTTTCCCGATGGTTGCTATTTGCTTGTGGTAATCCCAGGTACTTGTAGCTCTCCTCTATATCTATTTTTCTGCCTTCTGACAGTGCCACACTCCCTATATTACCTTCCCTTCCTTTGTCAACATTGTGCCATATTTCTCCAGTCCAAATTACATTGATACATACATACTGTATATACACTGCTCAAAAATATAAAGGGAACACTT